>OY482674.1:82200189-82408303 GCA_960531455.1 Urophora cardui
ATTTCGGAATTTCAAAAGCCATTTTAACGCTGCATGATCAGTCCTGACGTGGAATCGCTGACCATAGAGGTACTTATGGAAATGTTTGATGCATTCTACCAATGCCAATAGTTCTCTTCGTGTTACACAGTAATTTCTTTCCGGTTTCCCAATTGATCGGCTGTAGTATGCGATAACCTTCTCCTGTCCGTCGATTTCCTGTGACAAAACACCTCCTATAGCATAACCACTCGCATCAGTATCCAAAATAAACCTCGCTTCTGGAACCGGGTATGCTAGCATTGGAGCAGTACAAAGCCGAGCTTTTAACGTTTGGAAAGCCATTTCTTGTTCTTTCCTCCACTCAAAAGTCTTATTTTTCCTCATAAGCTCCGTGAGACTATTTGCTACGCTGGCAAAATTTGGTACAAATCGGCGATAGTAAGTGCACAGCCCAAGAAAGCTTCGCAATTCATGTAGATTCCGAGGTCTTGGCCAATCTTTTACTGCTTCTATTTTTTCGTTATCAGTGCAGATGCCCTTTGTAGTCACTTTATGTCCCAAGTATTTTACTTCTTTCTTGAATAATGAACATTTCTTAGGACTTAACTTCAGACCAGCGCCAGCTATTCTTCGGAAAACTTCCTCCAAATTTTTGCGATGTTCATCAAAGCTTTTTCCCAATACAATGATATCGTCCAGGTACACAAGACATGTTTTCCAGTGTAATCCTTTCAGTACCTGATCCATAAGTCTCTCAAAGGTAGCTGGGGCATTACATAATCCAAATGGCATCACCGTAAATTGCCAAAGACCATCGCCAACACTGAAGGCTGTTTTCTCCTTGTCTTCCTCTTTTACTTCTACTTGCCAATAGCCGCTTTTCAAGTCCAGTGTTGAAAACCATTCCGTTCCAGATAGAGAGTCCAGAGTGTCGTCAATTCTTGGCAATGGGTAAATATCCTTTTTCGTTACATCATTCAGTTTCCGGTAGTCAACGCAGAATCTCATCTTGCCATCTTTCTTTTTAACAAGTACTACCGGAGAACTCCATGGACTGACTGATGGTTCAATTACCCCACTGTCGCTCATTTCTTGTATAATCTGGCTCACCATTTGGCGTTTAGCTAATGGAACGCTGCGAGGAGCCTGACGGATTGGCCTTGCATCACCGGTGTCAATCTGATGCTTCACAATATTTGTCCTGCCTGGTTTTGTACCATCCTTATCAAATATGCTAGAATACTTGGCAAGTAATTCTTTCGCCTTTCTTTTGTGATTCTTCTGCAGTTCATCTGTCCAAGCATTTATTTCATCTGAAAGATCTGTATTGCCAGTAGAAACTTCTCCTTGGGATTGTTCGCAATTCATGATGATGTCAACCTCTTCGCATTTTCCCAATATAGCACCTTTGGAGAGTTTGATTGGTGACTTGAACTAATTAAGTACTCTTACTGGTATTCGTCCATCTTCTTTTGTCATAGCCAGGGTTTTTCCAACAAGTACATCTGATTTAGTTTCTGCTTCGACAACCCATAATTTGTTTGTCCCACAATCTCCATCAATCTTTGCCCAAATAATTGCCTCGGACTTTGGCGGTATCTGCTGATTCTCTTCCACGAGCACTTTCTTACTGCTGTATCTCTTATCGTAGCCAAAATTTAGCGGCACCTCCAAGTTTTTGTAACTCATAACCTTGTTTTTCATGTCAATCTTAATGCCTTGGTCGATTAGGAAGTCCACACCAATTATGACTTCATCAACAATTTCCGCCACTATAAAGGTGTGTAGTACGACAACATTTCCAATTACAACTTCGCATGTAACTTCCCCTAGGACTTGGCTATCCTCGCCTGTTGCCGTACGCAATTTTGCTCCATACAATGGCCTTACTTCCCTCTTTACCAAGTCAGATCGAATGATGGAATGAGATGCTCCCGTATCCACAGTCAACATGCGCTCCATTCCGTCCACCAAACCACCAATAGTAACATTACTCGTGCTTCTTCCCAACTGAGAGACAGAGATTATGGGGCATTCCATTGTGGGGACCAGCCCACGCCCCTTTTGGCTGGCCCGCTTTAGTTTAACGACTGAGTTGATTTGGGCGCTTGTTCATACCCCTCTTCCTTGCGCTTGCGCCCATTTGCAGTGCTGAACTTACTGGAATTATTGCTGCAGTGACGTGCTATATGTCCTATTTCTCCACATCTGAAGCATTTCACAGCATTACTTTCACGGGAAATGCAACCATGTTATTACATTCACAATAGTCTTCTATGAGAAGCGAGTTTAAATTTATGTTTCTAGTTCCTTTTTTAAGTATTTTATTTTATTCAGATAAAAAATTAATAAATTCGAAATTGAAGCAAGCAAAGCAAAGCGACAAGAGTCGTATAAAGAGTGGAAAGAATATGACTAACATGCTAGTTCACAATGAAGTCAGTTCGAATTTTATTTTCTTAAAGGTGCGCTCTCTCTGTGTGAGAAATTTCTCATGATATGATATCTCGGCAAAAAGATTAGACAGAGAGAACAACCTTAATGCTAGTGCCTCTAGTAGTGCTGGAAAAACATCGATGTTTACGAGTATCGATATTTTCGATATTTTTGAAAAAAAAAACATCGATATTATCGATATATCGACCTTTATATTGTTACGTATTTGTCGATAGCTCGATTATTTCTATAGGGTTCGTATCGCTGAATTGTTAAATAAAAGTCTTTATTTACTTCTTAATTCACACCGCTTTATTTCACGACTAAAAAGTCTACACTTGTTTTACTTGACTTGATGTTAACACTTCTACGGTTAAGTTACGACTGACTGTGGAGCGCCTGCTCGCCGCCTTATATAGTCTGTCAACCGCAATCTGGAAAATTCTGGCAACACTGGAAATTATCTGGTATCTTCTTCTAGTACTGGCAGTTTCCTTAGAGATCTGTCATTTAGTGATGTGAGAGTGGAACCGATTATATTCGCCACACTGCCCTCCACCTAAGTCTGATCTTCACGATCTGACACATTACTCGTTCCAAATGCTGCTAGCCTTTCCAGATGAACCACTTTCATTTTATTCCTCGGTCTTCCAATTGTTTGTATGCGATACACAACATCATTGAGCCGTTTAATCACTTTGTAGGGCCCTTCCCAAGTACACTGCAATTTCGGGGACAAACCTTTCTTTCGCTGCGGGTTGTATAGCAAAACTAGATCTCCCTCAAGAAAACCTTCTGAGTTCATCGCCTTGTCGTATCTGGCCTTCATCTTGTCACTCATGATCTTTGTTCGCTGTCTCACAAGTTCATGTATTTCTCTCATTTCCTCTTCCAGAACGTTGTTAGATTGTCTGGCATTTATTCCCGCATCAGCACTTATCCCAAATTTCAAGTCAGCTGGCAGTCGAAGATCACTACCAAAGATTACTTTTGCAGGAGTCTGACCTGTTGTATCGTGTACTGCCGATCGATATGCCATCAGGAACAGAGGAATATGAGTGTCCCAATCTCTCTGGAACTTGTCCACCACTTTTCGTAAATGTTCCTCTAATGTTCTGTTAAATCTTTCTACCATGCCGTCTGATTGTGGATGCAACGCAGTTGTTCGGGTTTTCCTAATACCCAGTGTCTTGCACATCTCCTGGAACACAACTGATTCGAAGTTCCTTCCTTGGTCAGAATGTAGCTCTATAGGTGCACCATATCTCGCCACCCAATTGTTGGTGAATACTTCGGCTATAGTTTCTGCTTCTTGATTTGGAATCGGGTACACCTCCGACCATTTGCTAAAGTAATCCATGACCACCAGTACATATTTGTTTCCAAGTTTGCTGGTAGGAAATGGCCCAGCTATATCCATGGCAATTCTCTCAAATGGTGCACCTGAATTGTATTGTTTCATCAGCCCATGACTCCTGGATTTGGGACCCTTAGCCTTTATGCACACATCGCAGTTCGCAATCCACTCAACAACTGTCTGACGGCAGCCGACCCAATAAAACCTCTTCTTGATTTTCTCTACCGTCTTTGTTACTCCAAGATGACCTCCACTTGGACCATTGTGTAATTCATTTAGCACATCCGGTATTCTTTTCCTTGGAACAACTATCAATGTTTTAGAACTTTGACCATCTTCACTCTCCCAAACACGATGTAGGCAACCATTTACCAATTGCAAACTATTCCACTGTGCCCAATATGATTTGGCAACAGGACTCTCTGCTGACATCTCTTCTTTTGATGGTCGTTCATTTTGTTCCAAACCGATCATTACACGTGCCAGATCTGGATCTTCTAGCTGACACTTCCTTAATTGTTCCGCATTCCATTCGTCTGTAGATGTTATTGTCATTAGCCGAACATCTATGATGTCTTCCTTCTCCTCAGCTTTAGAGCAATGCTTGCATTCAAGATTACATGGTCGCCGCGACATTGCATCAGCATTTCCATGGGTACTGCCTTTACGATGGTCTATGGAAAAGTCATAATTTTGTAGTCGCTCAATCCACCTTGCTAACTGACCCTCCGGATTTCGGAATTTCAAAAGCCATTTTAACGCTGCATGATCAGTCCTGACGTGGAATCGCTGACCATAGAGGTACTTATGGAAATGTTTGATGCATTCTACCAATGCCAATAGTTCTCTTCGTGTTACACAGTAATTTCTTTCCGGTTTCCCAATTGATCGGCTGTAGTATGCGATAACCTTCTCCTGTCCGTCGATTTCCTGTGACAAAACACCTCCTATAGCATAACCACTCGCATCAGTATCCAAAATAAACCTCGCTTCTGGAACCGGGTATGCTAGCATTGGAGCAGTACAAAGCCGAGCTTTTAACGTTTGGAAAGCCATTTCTTGTTCTTTCCTCCACTCAAAAGTCTTATTTTTCCTCATAAGCTCCGTGAGACTATTTGCTACGCTGGCAAAATTTGGTACAAATCGGCGATAGTAAGTGCACAGCCCAAGAAAGCTTCGCAATTCATGTAGATTCCGAGGTCTTGGCCAATCTTTTACTGCTTCTATTTTTTCGTTATCAGTGCAGATGCCCTTTGTAGTCACTTTATGTCCCAAGTATTTTACTTCTTTCTTGAATAATGAACATTTCTTAGGACTTAACTTCAGACCAGCGCCAGCTATTCTTCGGAAAACTTCCTCCAAATTTTTGCGATGTTCATCAAAGCTTTTTCCCAATACAATGCTATCGTCCAGGTACACAAGACATGTTTTCCAGTGTAATCCTTTCAGTACCTGATCCATAAGTCTCTCAAAGGTAGCTGGGGCATTACATAATCCAAATGGCATCACCGTAAATTGCCAAAGACCATCGCCAACACTGAAGGCTGTTTTCTCCTTGTCTTCCTCTTTTACTTCTACTTGCCAATAGCCGCTTTTCAAGTCCAGTGTTGAAAACCATTCCGTTCCAGATAGAGAGTCCAGAGTGTCGTCAATTCTTGGCAATGGGTAAATATCCTTTTTCGTTACATCATTCAGTTTCCGGTAGTCAACGCAGAATCTCATCTTGCCATCTTTCTTTTTAACAAGTACTACCGGAGAACTCCATGGACTGACTGATGGTTCAATTACCCCACTGTCGCTCATTTCTTGTATAATCTGGCTCACCATTTGACGTTTAGCTAATGGAACGCTGCGAGGAGCCTGACGGATTGGCCTTGCATCACCGGTGTCAATCTGATGCTTCACAATATTTGTCCTGCCTGGTTTTGTACCATCCTTATCAAATATGCTAGAATACTTGGCAAGTAATTCTTTCGCCTTTCTTTTGTGATTCTTCTGCAGTTCATCTGTCCAAGCATTTATTTCATCTGAAAGATCTGTATTGCCAGTAGAAACTTCTCCTTGGGATTGTTCGCAATTCATGATGATGTCAACCTCTTCGCATTTTCCCAATATAGCACCTTTGGAGAGTTTGATTGGTGACTTGAACTAATTAAGTACTCTTACTGGTATTCGTCCATCTTCTTTTGTCATAGCCAGGGTTTTTCCAACAAGTACATCTGATTTAGTTTCTGCTTCGACAACCCATAATTTGTTTGTCCCACAATCTCCATCAATCTTTGCCCAAATAATTGCCTCGGACTTTGGCGGTATCTGCTGATTCTCTTCCACGAGCACTTTCTTACTGCTGTATCTCTTATCGTAGCCAAAATTTAGCGGCACCTCCAAGTTTTTGTAACTCATAACCTTGTTTTTCATGTCAATCTTAATGCCTTGGTCGATTAGGAAGTCCACACCAATTATGACTTCATCAACAATTTCCGCCACTATAAAGGTGTGTAGTACGACAACATTTCCAATTACAACTTCGCATGTAACTTCCCCTAGGACTTGGCTATCCTCGCCTGTTGCCGTACGCAATTTTGCTCCATACAATGGCCTTACTTCCCTCTTTACCAAGTCAGATCGAATGATGGAATGAGATGCTCCCGTATCCACAGTCAACATGCGCTCCATTCCGTCCACCAAACCACCAATAGTAACATTACTCGTGCTTCTTCCCAACTGAGAGACAGAGATTATGGGGCATTCCATTGTGGGGACCAGCCCACGCCCCTTTTGGCTGGCCCGCTTTAGTTTAACGACTGAGTTGATTTGGGCGCTTGTTCATACCCCTCTTCCTTGCGCTTGCGCCCATCTGCAGTGCTGAACTTACTGGAATTATTGCTGCAGTGACGTGCTATATGTCCTATTTCTCCACATCTGAAGCATTTCACAGCATTACTTTTCTTTTTCTGCATTTCATTCAACGCCTCCCATATTTTGCTTAGTAAGTCTGGCGTTTCCACTTCCACACGATGAGCCTTGTAAGTGGGCTTGCTTAATAGAGATGCCGTTTCCTGCGTCAAAGCATATGAGACCGTTTCAGCGAAAGTTCCTTTTGGGTTTGCATAGGTAGCCCGCTTCGTTTCAATATCTCGTATTCCATTGATGAAGCTTTGAATTTTCATTCTTTCGATGAATTCTTGAGGTGCTCCTGCGTTTGCCAAATGAGCTAGTCTCTCAATCTCAGAAGAAAATTCTTGTAACGTCTCATTTGGTTTCTGGAAGCGATTCTGCAACTCCATTTGATATATCTGCTTCCTGTGCTCGCTACCATAACGTCTTTTCAATGGCACCCATAATTGCGTCATAGCTGTTCCTTTCGCCCTCGCTAACAGTCTGTAATATTTCTGCTGCAGGTCCTTTCAATGCTACAAATAAGGCAGCTACTTTGTCCTCAGGATTCCAATTATTTACAACTGCCGTTTTCTCAAATTGTAGCTTGAATACTTGAAATGGACCACTTCCATCAAACGACGGAGGTTTTATCTTCTGTGTAGCAGTTGAAGCGATTGGACGACTTATGTGGATCTCCTGAAGACGGGCTTCCAACTTTTTTACATTATCCTCAATTTTATCTTGTCTTTCCTCAACCTGCGTAATTTTTGCATCCTGTGATTTTATTTGTGAGCATATTCGTTTTTCTTGCGCTCCCAACTGAGTTGCAATACTGGACACCTCTTCTAAAAGTAATGATTGCTGTGATTCCATTTTTGCCGACATCTGTGCCTGTTGATCTTCCATTTTTGCCGATATCTGTGCCTGTTGTTCTTCCATTTTTTTCGACATCTGTGCCTGTTGATCTTCCATTTTTGCCGATATTTGTTTCAGTACAGCCAATATCGAGTTCATGTCTACGTTTGCTACTGACTGTGAAGCCTCTTCCTTCTGAGTTTCTTCTTTGTGGACCTCTTCCACATCATCGTTGAAATCAAACTCATCTACATTAATGTTATATGTTTCCATAGCTACTCTTAGCCTTGCCTGTAGTTCAATTTTATTGCCGCTTGTACTCAGGTTTCTCTTTTCTAACTCCTTTTTAAGCTCTTGGATTTTCAGTTCGTTTAACTTTGCCATTATCCTTATTTCGTTATCCTTGTTTCGTTATCCTTGATCCTGGAATTTATTTAACAATTCCAATTCTGACACCAATTGTTACGTATTTGTCGATAGCTCGATTATTTTATAGGGTTCGTATCGCTGAATTGTTAAATAAAAGTCTTTATTTACTTCTTAATTCACACCGCTTTATTTCACGACTAAAAAGACTACACTTGTTTTACTTGACTTGATGTTAACACTTCTACGGTTAAGTTACGACTGACTGTGGAGCGCCTGCTCGCCGCCTTATATAGTCTGTCAACCGCAATCTGGAAAATTCTGGCAACACTGGAAATTATCTAGTATCTTCTTCTAGTTCTGGCAGTTTCCTTAGAGATCTGTCATTTAGTGATGTGAGAGTGTAACCGATTATATTCGCCACAATCTCTAAGGAAACTGCCAAGACTAGAAGAAGAGACCAGATAATTTCCAGTGTTGCCAGAATTTTCCAGATTGCGTTTGACAGACTATAGGTTCTTTTCTTTACTTTCCAGCAAAACATTAACTAACATTTCTTGCTAATCTCTTTTAACGAAATTTGTGAGAGTAAAGTGACATTTGCTCTCAGTGAGAGATATTAGCAAAATAGATTAGGAAACTTGAATCAGCAAATGTTAGTGACATATCACCGTTTACACTTCGTAACCGCCCAAGTGAGACTTTCATAACCGCCCAACTCTCCGACTTCAGAGGTGAAAAGAACATTAGAAGGAAATATAGAGCTTTCCAAAGGCCAAATCTATGGTATAAATCCATAGAGCAGACCACCAGGAGTTAAAGTTTGGAAAATCTCAATATTGGCATAGGCGGTTATGAAAGTTTCACTTAAGCGGTTATGCAGTTTAAACGACGATATGATTGTTTGGCGCATGAAAAAAGATAAAAGACACGCCCGAAAATTTAAGAAAGAAAAAAAATTGAGATCATCATCAGAAAAGAAAAATATGGATTTTAATATATCCCTTTAAGTGTTCTATTGCCTTAGAAAAACAAATTTCGACTGACATACTCGCTCGAGGGGGTTCAATGCTTTCAAGCAAGCTTCTGGAAATTCGAAAATTATGAGGATAGCTCGGAACAACAATTTCAATATACTGAAGTAAACAATTCCTCGTATTTCGATTGGTTAGAAACAAGCCGATGTCGACTGACCTTAAACTTTCTACAGCTACTTGTTCAATCTCATCATCGCTTTCAATAGGCTCCATAAGCATTGTTACAGTTCTTAAAAATCTCTGCATGTATGAATATGAATTTGTCTAATAGCAAAGAGTGAATTGTAAGAATAAAATTTCTTACTTCTTCCATTACAGCCGATCCGGCGGAAGATGCACTCTCATAGTGGTTCTTGTTTTGAGCCGCTGTCTAATGTATATATATTTCAATATAGGACTAGTTTGCATGCATCCATACATTATAAATAACTTCCCGTGTCGATATTAAACCTTTTTTTAAATAAAAATAGCTATATAACTTGATTTACTACGTATGTATTTAGTTTTGTATTTTCCAATACAAATTTGAATTCGTTTTTCCACATTTGACATTTCTTCTTCTTCTTGCTAGTGGAAATTTGTCCAGTAAAAAAGTTAGTAGAACTATCATTGCCGCTCTCACCAGTTTCGTTCAGTGCTCTCTCAATTTTCGTTCAGTTCGCTCTCTTTTACTGGAGAGAAACCAAAGAAACACAAATTATATGTCAAATCTAAAAATTAGTGTTTATTAACGTTAATTAGTGGATAGAGAAACAAAGCTTATATAAGGCGGCGAGCAGGCGCTCCGCAGTCAGTCGTAACTTAACAGTAGAAGTGTTAACATCAAGTCAAGTAAAACAAGTGTAGACTTTTTAGTCGTGTTAAATAAATTCCAGGACCAAGGATAACGAAGCAAGGATAACGAAATAAGGATAATGACAAAGTTAAACGAACTGAAAATCCAAGAGCTTAAAAAGGAGTTAGAAAAGAGAAACCTGAGTACAAGCGGCAATAAAATTGAACTACAGGCAAAGTTAAGAGTAGCTATGGAAGCATATAACATTAATGTAGATGAGTTTGATTTCAACGATGATGTGGAAGAGGTCCAAAAGGAAGAAACCCAGAAGGAAGAGGCTCCACGGTCAGTAGCAAACGTAGACATGAACTCGATATTGGCTGTACTGACACAAATATCGGCCAAAATGGAAGATCAACAGGCACAGATGTCGGCAAAAATGGAAGAACAACAGGCACAGATAACGTCAAAAATGCAATTGCAACAGTCAGTACTTTCATCACAGGTATCCGGCATTGCGGCTCAGTTGGAGGCACAAGAAGAACGCATGTCCTTATAATTCAAGGCGCAGGATGCAAAAATTATACAAGTTAAGGAAGTCCTTGAAGAAAGACAAGAAAAATTAGAGGACGATGTAAAAGCATTGAAAGCCCGTCTTCAGGATATTCAACTAAGTCGTCCAATCGCTTCAACTGCTACACAGAAGATAAAACCTCCGTCGTTTGATGGAAGTGGTCCATTTCAAGTATTCAAGCTACAATTTGAGAAAACGGCAGTTGTAAATAATTGGAGTGCGGAGAACAAAGTCGCTGCCCTGTTCGTAGCATTGAAAGGACCTGCAGCAGAAATATTACAGATTGTTAGCGAGGGCGAAAGAAACAGTTATGACGCAATTATGGGTGCCGTTGAAAGACGTTATGGTAGCGAGCACAGGAAGCAGATATATCAAATGGAGTTGCAGAATCGCTTCCAGAAACCAAATGAGACGTTACAAGAATTTTCTTCTGAGATTGAGAGGCTAGCTCATTTGGCAAACGCAGGAGCATCTCAAGAATCCATCGAAAGAATGAAAATTCAAAACTTCATCAATGGAATACGAGATATTGAAACGAAGCGGGCTACCTATGCAAATCCAAAAGGAACTTTTGCTGAAACGGTATCATATGCCTTGACGCAGGAAACAGCATCTCTATTGAGCAAGCCCACTTACAAGGCTCATCGGGTGGAAGTAAATGCGTCAGACTTGCTAACTAAGATATTGGAGGTGTTGAATGAATTGCAGAAAAAGAGGAATGGAGCTGTGAGATGCTTCAGGTGCAGGAAAACAGGACACATAGCACGTCATTGTAGCTCCAGTAATTTCAGCACTATGGAGGAGCGAAAGCGCAAGGCTGACGGGCATGAGCAGATGTCCAAATCAATAGATCGCCAAAAAGGGACCATACAAGGAAATACTGATGCAATATTGCGAAAACCATGTAACCTCGAACGAAAGAATTCCTCCAGAGCTGAGCGGAAGCAAGTCATCGTAAATGTTCGGCGAATGACAATAACATCCACAGACGAATGGGATGCGGAACAGCTAAGGAAGTGTCAGCTTGAAGATCCAGATCTGGCACGTGTAATGATCGGTTTGGAGCAAAATGAACGACCATCAAAAGAAGAGATGTCATCAGAGAGTCCTGTTGCCAAATCATATTGGGCACAGTGGAATAGTTTGCAATTGGTAAATGGTTGCCTACATCTTCACGATGGCCAAAGTTCTAAAACATTGATAGTTGTTCCAAGGAAAAGAATACCGGATGTGCTAAATGAACTACACAATGGTCCAAGTGGAGGTCATCTTGGAGTAACAAAGACGGTAGAGAAAATCAAGAAGAGGTTTTATTGGGTCGGCTGCCGTCAGACAGTGGTTGAGTGGATTGCGAACTGCGATGTGTGCATAAAGGCTAAGGGTCCCAAATCCAGGAGTCATGGGCTGATGAAACAATACAACTCAGGAGCACCATTTGGGAGAATTGCCATGGATGTAGCTGGGCCATTTCCTACTAGCAAACTTGGAAAAAAAAATATGTACTGGTGGTCATGGATTACTTCAGCAAATGGCCGGAGGTGTGCCCGATTCCAAATCAAGAAGCAGAAACTATAGCCGAAGTATTCACCAACAATTGGGTGACGAGATATGGTGCACCTATAGAGCTACATTCTGACCAAGGAAGGAACTTCGAATCAGTTGTGTTCCAGGAGATGTGCAAGACACTGGGTATTAGGAAAACCCGAACAACTGCGTTACATCCACAGTCAGACGGCATGGTAGAAAGATTTAACAGAACATTAGAGGAACATTTACGAAAAGTGGTGGACAAGTTCCAGAGAGATTGGGACACTCATATTCCTCTGTTCCTGATGGCATATCGATCGGCCGTACACGATACAACAGGTCAGACTCCTGCAAAAGTAATCTTTGGTAGTGATCTGCGACTGCCAGCTGACTTGAAATTTGGGATAAATGCCGATACGGGAATAAATGCCAGACAGTCTAACAACGTTCTGGAAGAGGAAATGAGAGAAATACATGAACTTGTAAGACAGCGAACAAAGATCATGAGTTACAAGATAAAGGCCAGATACGACAAGGCGATGAACTCAGAAGGTTTTGTTGAGGGAGATCTAGTTTTGCTATACAACCCGCAGAAATGGATCTAATTATTTTACCGCCGGAAAATTGACCGCCGGCGGAATTTCCGCTGCCGCCGCAATTCTGCGCAACAACATACATTTCTGTGTGTTTTAATTTTGACAGCGGGTGACCGTCGCCCGTTATCCGTTGATCCGTCGCAATTGTGTTCCGCGCATTAGGTGGAGGGCAGTGTGGCGAATATAATCGGTTCCACTCTCACATCACTAAATGACTGAACACATCTCTAAGGAAACTGCCAGTACTAGAAGAAGAGACCAGATAATTTCCAGTTTTGCCAGAATTTCACTGTGGAACAAATTTAGGTCAACAAAAGTTAACTCGGTTCTGAAAGTTAGGGGTGAAAATAGAGGCTAAATTAGAAGACCCGTATCGCGGCGTTTGCTTAGGTTAGTTCGAATTTGTTTTTAATCGACCTTTGAACTTTGCAGGCAAATGCCGATTTTCAGCATATTGTTTGTATGGTTTTTTTGCTATAACTCGTCGACTAATTGAGATTTTTTTGTTGGAGTGACAGCAAACGAAAGAAAATTAAATTTCCTATACAAGGGGTCTATAACATTTTTCTCTACCTCTTATAGTTTCTGAAATATTGATAATTCAATTTGAATTTTTTCGATTTTTCAAAGAAAAAATTGACTTTGTCAGGCAATATCTTTAAAACCAAAATTTTCACCTTCGGTTTTACTCGTTTACGTGAAGCTACATTCTATTAGCAAAAAAAATAAGCTATCAACGAAGAAAATCCATGGTAAAATGGAAAAGTTATAGGCGATCATGTAAATACAGTCAAGTCGGGCAATGCAATTTGTCTGATAGTGGAAACACTCACCGACGGCAGCCCGTAGACCGTGTCAGCTGACACGATCTACCTTATGGGAATGCCATGTAAACGCAAACTCATCAACATTGAATTTCTACGTTTACGGAAAACGGTACGTAGAAATCAAAATCGTTTTGATTTTTTCCATGCAAACGTGTCAGCTGACTACTCTCTTTGAAGTGAGTGTTGCCGTCTGAGTATTTTGCATCATGATATATTTTAATTTTGTAAATATCAAATTATTCTTAAAAAAACCAAAAATATTAAAAGAAAATTATTGATTGTGAAAAGGTGAACTATGGTTAGTTGTTTACTTCTAGTTTTTTTTAACAAATTTCAAAAAAAAAATGTAATGGAATAATAAAAGTTTGCTAAAGAGAGTGAAATTACGACAAAATGGCAACATTGTATCTATGTAAACAAACAAAATAAACAAACTGTTTGCAGCGTTTCTATGGTTATAAGCAGCGTTTCTACGGGTTTGACTTTCGCTTGAATTCTCTACGAATGGAACACGGAAACGTACGTCGATGAGTGTTTCCACTATGAGGCTCGTTTGTTGTCCAAATGCCCGTACAAACATTCGAGCTTACAGACACAAAAATTTGTATCAGGAAAACAAAAATAAAAAAATACATATGAAGACAACAAAAAAAAATAAACAAACGAAAAATACAAACTTCAAATGCCCGTGCAAACATACGAGTAATAAACAAACAAACAAGTGTTCGAGAATGTGAACAGCATTTGTTCGGGCTACTCGAAAATGTTCAAAAAAATCGAGAGCTCTACTTTATATAAACCTTAATTTAACATATCTATATATAACAGCTTTATTTTTCGAAATGTCTGCATTCATTATTGTGCCCTGAATTGAATGATAGTGAGTCATTTATATTACTCTAAAAATTAACTAAATAAACATTTAAACTAAATATTTCAATTTATTATCAACAGAAATCTTTTTTGAAAAGGGAATTCAATAATCAAAAAAAAAAAACAAACAAAAAAGGTAAATTCTGTTCCACCCAGAAAGAGTAGGTATCAATTACAGTGGTTCACTGAAATATTTCGCATTTAAGTTATTTATAAAATGTTAAAGACTAAGAGGTTTGAAATAGACAAATTAATAACGCATTCTAAATACCTTTTACATTCAGAGAAAATAAATCAAAAATAAAATTTTTATTTTTATAATGCACGTTTTCAACCAAGTCATTTTATTTGAAAAATGAAATTTTTTAAATTAAAAATGAAATTTTTGAAATTAAAATGTATTTGGGATTTAAAAAGAAAATGTTTAAATTAAAAATAAAAATGAATGAAAAAAAAACCATAAGTTTTTGGTTCAAAATCTCATAGTGCTTAAAATAGAAATAAAAATTTTTAAATTTAAAATGTTTTTTCTTGATTTTGCAATTCTACAATGTACATTTAAAAAAAAAATGTTCGTATTTATATTACTTTTAAACACAGGAATTTCTACATAGGAATCAAATTTAAAAAAAAATCTCCAAATTTGGGGAATTACCCACAAAACGGCAATGCTGCCATTTACCAGCTGCAGCATGCTTTCCGCCTTTATCAGTGATGGATCCATGACCGTCGATATATCGAATATCGGAAAAAGAATATCGATATATCGAAAAAGTTTAAAAACATCGATGAATCGATATTATATCGATATCGTTTCCAGCACTAGCCTCTAGTGATGAAACGTTGACGTGATTGAAATTGGAAAGGTTGGTATGTCAAACTACTTTTGCTTTGGGAAAAAGATTAACTAAGTTCAATGCGAACATTTATTTTATATTTCCTATTTATAGAGCATTATTCCTCAAGACGGGTTCTGATTGCAAAACAGCCGTCCTATAGCGTATCTTTTATCTAAAGAGTGTTGCATAATGAAGATTTGGACATCGGAACATACCTTCAACCATCCTTGGGAAACCGTTACGCAGGCGGCGTGGCGAAAATATCCCAATCCTATGACCCCGGCTATAATTGGCACAGATGTTGTTGAGCGTGAAGTTATAAATGGTGTTTTGCATACACATCGTCTAGTGCAGTCGAAGTGGTTTTTCCCAAAATGGACGCATTCATTAATAGGTACTGCGAAAACATGTTTTGCTAGTGAACGTTCGACAGTAGATCCACAACGCAAACAAATGGTACTTAAAACCATTAATTTAACATTCTGCCGACATATATCTGTTGATGAAGTCCTTTATTATGAACCTCATCCAAATGATTCTTCTAAAACATTGCTGAAGCAAGAAGCATCTGTAAGTGTGAAGGGAGTTCCACTTTGTAACTATATGGAGGATATGCTTACTTCAACAATCAGCAAGAATGCTAGTAAGGGACGCCAGGGGCTTGAATGGGTTATTGGTAGGATAAATGCGGAAGTTAAGGGTATTGCGGAATCTGCGGATGGTTTCTTAATGAAGACTAAGCATTCATTGGACGATATGACTGAAAGTGCGCGTAAAAGTATTGATGAAATAAGTGCACAAGCTTCCAAAGCAGCAAAACACATTCATATTTAAATGAACCCGAAATAAGGAGTGGTTGAGAAGTTCTATGGTGAAAAAACTTTTTACTATGGTGATTATATTTTACACATCTGAAGTGAGTTTCTGTAACAAAGTCGGGAAAATTGTCGATCAAAATGACGTCACATTAATACGTTCCACACTTTGTCACCACCTAAACAGCAAGTGAGAATCTATGGGGAAACTTTTTAATAATGTCACACGCCCCCAAAAAAACGACTTCTACTGGTTGGTAGGGGAGGGGAAGGGTGTTTTGAGTCCGTAAAATTTAGGCGCCGGACGTACCTCGTTTTGGAGGAATTTATGGTTAAAGTTTAGAACTCTCCATATAAATTCGATAGATAAAGAAAAAACTTTTGCGCAGAACACTTTTCTGCGTTGACAGCTTCGGCCGCGCTTATAAAAAATAACCCCGGCCTACGCCAACCGTCCGGACGTGTGCCCTAACCGTGGCTACCGCCACGGTGATGTCCTTCTGCGTAGTACACCCTGTGAAGTCGCTATTAGCAACATTTATAATAAAAGTGATTTTAACGCAATATTGTAAAATTTATTAAATATATTAGTAATATACGTGTTGTTACTAAAAGAAAGATTGAAATTTGTTTTGTAAATGAGGAATTGGGGTTGTTATTGGTAAAAATTTAAAAACTTTAACAAATTCCGGGAAAACTAGGTAAGTCCGGCGCCTGAATTTAACTGATTCAGAACCCACTCCTCCCCTACAACCAAGTAAAAGTCGTTTTTCTCGGAGTGTGTGACATTATTGGAAAGCCAACCCGAATCTATCGCTTGACGGCATTATGACGTCACTCAGTCGAAAACATTGATAGAGTTCAGTTACAGAAACTCAGTACTGATTTGCCAATTCGAACCTTTTTCTTGTTGGAAATTTGTGACAGTTGAAATTTAAATTAATAAAATGCAGCAATTATTTAAAAAATATTTGCCTTTGTTCAGAGCTTGTTTTGTGACTGCTTGGCGTGGGTAGAGGCAAGGTGGAGGGTCGGCATGCTGGCATCCCGGGCTAGCTCGTCGGTGGGTGGATCCTTTTCCACCTGCCTTTACCCACAGTTACACAAACAAAAAAAATAGATATTCATGCCTGTAGGTAGATAGAAAAAAGGAGTGCTGAAAAGTAAGAAGTGAAAAATAGTGGAAACCGAAAACCTGTCCCTGTCACGTCCGATGGAGTCTATCCCACCCTCTTCAGCGTGAACACGCGAAGCCATGGGCGCTGTGCTGACTCCTATTTCCTTACAGCGCCCCCAAACTCAGTCCTCCGGTCAGAAGAGCGTCAGTTAATGTCCGTTTGTTTCATCCCTACTTCCCCTCTGTTACCAAAGCAACACTCACACCAAAACTTTAATATTTTTTTAGCTCCACATCTTGTTTTTTTTTGTCAACCTCAAATTGCAAAAATTAAGATGGATATATACATATTTTTACAAGACTTTATTTCAGCAATTATTATCCTAAACCTATACAATTCATAGATTTGTGTATTTAGCAGCTAATGTGCAAATTACTATTTGCAAATAATAGATAAAAATTTAACTAATTTACTCCTAACAACAATATACAAAAAAAACTTCATATAATTCAAAAATTAAGGCTCTCCCTAATGTAAACTATTATGAACATCTGGACCTATTCCAAAGTATATAAAAAAAAGTATCTACACTTGTTACTATTGATTATAAATATATGTATGTATATATGTGTATTCGCATGTAAAAAGAAATGTAGGTCACTAGCACGAAAAATGTTAGCAAAACAAAACAGTGCTCCAGTTTGAGCCCACTAACAATTTCCGTGTTATAGAGAGGTATGTACGTACGTGATAGAGCATAAATATTCCAATAAATATGAAGATCACAACAACAACTCACCTGGCTCGTCCAGCGTTGAAGGTACCAACAATGCTTCGCAAACCTAAAGTGTGAGAGAAAATGAACGTTCCTAATATTCAATACGTACCTACCTACTTCGGTGCATATATACATACATGTGAGGCTCTCTATTATTCCAATACCTAACAAAAATCTTAACCTAATTACTCGCTCGAATTCAGAAGCAGCGAGCGAGGTGATCTGGACACACGAGACAATAGGTTCTTTTCTTTACTTTCCAGCAAAACATTAACTAACATTTCTTGCTAATCTCTTTTAACGAAATTTGTGAGAGTAAAGTGACATTTGCTCTCAGTGAGAGATATTAGCAAAATAGATTAGGAAACCTGAATTAGCAAATGTTAGTGACATATCACCGTTTACACTTCGTAACCGCCCAAGTGAGACTTTCATAACCGCCCAACTCTCCGACTTCAGAGGTGAAAAGAACATTAGAAGGAAATATAGAGCTTCCCAAAGGCCAAATCTGTGGTATAAATCCATAGAGCTGAACACTAGAAGTTAAAGTTTGGAAAACCTCAATATTGGCATAGGCGGTTATGAAAGTTTCACTTAAGCGGTTATGCAGTTTAAACGACGATATGATTGTTTGGCTCATGAAAAAAGATAAAAGACACGCCCGAAAATTTAAGAAAAAATAAAAAATTGAAATCATCATCAGAAAAGAAAAATATGGATTTTAATATATCCCTTTAAGTGTTCTATTGCCTTAGAAAAACCAATTTCGACTGACATATTCGCTCGAAAACGCTTTCAAGCAAGCTTCTGGAGATTCGAAAATTATGACGATAGCTCGGAACTACAATTTCAATGTACTGAAGTAAACAATTCCTGGTATTTCGATTGGTTAGAAACAAAAAATGCATTCGCCGTTCGGAGCCGGCATTAAACTGTAGGTCCACCCAATTAGTAGGAAAAAACCAAAAGGAGCACACCCCGAATTGGGAGAGAAACTCGGCCATAAAACTCGTCAGAGTTATAATAGCGCCATTGTATTATTATTATTATTAGAAACAAGCCGATGTCGACTGACCTTAAACTTTCTACAGCTACCTGTTCAATCTCGTCATCGCTTTAAATAGGCTCCATAAGCATTGTTACAATTCTTAAAAATCTCTGTATGTACATATGTATGAAGATGGATTTGTCTAATAGCAAAGAGTGAAAGGTAAGAGTGAATTGTAAGAATAATTTTCCTTACTTCTTCCATTACAGCCGATCCGGCGGAAGATGCACTCTCATCATGGTTCTTGTTTTGAGCCGCTGTCTAATGTATATATGTACATATATTTCAATATAGGATTAGTTTGACAGCATCCATACATTATAAATAACTTCCCGTTTCCATATTAAACCTTTTTTTTTTTTTAATAAAAATAGCTATATAACTTGATTTACTACGTATATATTTACTTTTGTATTTTCAAATACAAATTTGAATTCCTTTTTCCACATTTGACATTTCTTCTTCTTCTTGCTAGTGTCTTGCTAGTGGAAATTTGTCCAGTAAAAAAGTTAGTAGAACTATCATTACCGCTCTCACCAGTTTCGTTCAGTGCTCTCTGAATTTTCGTTCAGTTCGCTCTCTTTTACTGGAGAGAAACCAAAGAAACACAAATTAGCCGTGTTTCACATACGGTGATCCTAACCCAGATAAAAATTTTTGCATGTAAATGCAACAACAAAGATTTCAGCTCGATTAAACCAGATAAATTGCTGGTTCAATTTCTGATCCGCCCTGTTCGATTTGTTTTTTCCGTGCTGATTTGGCAGCACAGTGCTTTTTTGATTTGGCAGAACTGAAAAGTGACATTTGTGTATGTATACATATATATACATATACCCTGCAGTAAATTTGTTTCACTGCTAAATGATCATTGATCATTCTTTGTTGAATATTCATCACTATCGTTTTGCGTTGGTGCAAGCTATATTGAAAAAACCAAACGAAATACCATCTAGGCGGTTAAAAACCCATGAGCCAGCTTGTATTTCGGTAGGTTTTTTGACATTTGGCAGCTTTTCTGACAAATTTTTTTCAATTTGACAACTATAAAACAAATTATATTTAAAATAAAAAATATATGGAAATACAAATTTCAAATTTGCCTCTTGTAAGCTTCTGCTTTTGCCGTAAGGGGAAAGAAGAAGTCCGGAAGAAAAATTATACTGCGCACTGGCTTCTCCTTATAACATGGAATACATAGCTATCCCGCCATTTGAGTTTCATAATTTATTTCAGTAATTTAAATTCAAATTTCCAAAAAAAATAATTTTTGAAATAGTTATTTTCATTTAGTTTGAAGTTTAAAGTCAATCAAATTGTTTTTGAGGGAGTATTTGTCTCTTTTCAACGTACAGAATAATTGTTTTTGCGCAATTATAACTCTGACGAGTTTTATGGCCGAGCTTCTCTCCCAATTCGAGGTGTGCTCCTTTTGTTTTTCCTACCATTGGACAGTTTTATGCCGGCTCCGAACGGAGTCATATAGGCATTAGGAAAGCAAACCATTTATTTGAAAAAATTCAGCAGCCTTTATATGAAAGCATTCACTGATGCCTCCTAATGATGAATTTCATCAGTGATTCATAAAGGATTCATTTCAGATTTTTACTGCTGGGTATATGTTGTATATGTTTCTTCTTCTTTTTAGTTCTTTTCAAGTGCAGCCAATTTTCATTATGAGCCGGATTGTTTCAGTAAAAATTTATCTTAACCCAGACCCAGATGTAATAACTGAAATGCCCCTATTATTTGTCAAATCTAAAAATTAGTGTTTATTAACGTTAATTAGTGTATAAAGAAACAAAGCTAATATTAGCGAACCAAAATAAAATTCAGAAAAAAAAGGAAATGGCCAAAAATATTTTAATAAATTATAAGGAGCAATAAAAAATAAAAAAAAATGAAAATGTTTAGCAACACAGTAAAATTAAAGCGTAAGTGGCCAATTAAACTAAGAAAATTTGCACGAAAGCACACGCGGTGCCGACAACAACTACAACATGTGATTTGGAGACTTGCGGGAAGCGCCAAGTAGCTCCAATATATTTGTTTTTGCGCGATTGAACCTGGCAATGCCTAGCACGAAAAAGGGGAATTGTGATTGAATCAACAAAAAAAAGAGGTATATAAACTGAAATTAAATAAAATTATCTAAAAAAATGTGTGGATATACACGGTAGGCAGGAAGCGACGATAGGTTGCATGAAAATGTCGAGAAAAAAGGAAAGTGGGGTTGTGTTATGTGATGTTTATAGATGAAACATCCGTTGAAATTAAAATCCGAGCTGCTCCTTTTTCAAGGATATCCACATTTTTTGTTTTTTTTGAAAGGATCAAATATTGAGGAAATCGAAAATTCGCCACCGTCCAAATTTTTCCGATTTCAATACATTATTTGGTCGCTAAGGGATACAAAAAAAGGTATTAAAAAGAAAAAAGGCCACCTGTAGTGGAAAGATCCAATGTGAACAGGACCTAAAGGATAACCACTGAAATATAAAATAACACAAAAAGTACCCACTTTAATTTGCGTATAACTCCTAAAATGTTAACTCTACGTGAAAATTCCTTATTATATGTTTCATTCAGAATAAATAAAGGAATATTTCTCTGATATACAATTTTGATGTACCTGCAGTGGTTAATGCACTTTGGTCCATCTAAAGTGAAAATTTCAAAAAAAAGTACTTTTTTTATGGTGCTATTTTAAGTTCAAATATTTTTCTAGTTTATGTAAATATTTTAATCTAATGATCCAATTCTAATTCTTACATATCTATACGTTAATATCAAAAAGAATTAGAGCTGAAATACGCGCTAGCTGTGCACGGTGGGCAGTAAGCCACAATAGGTTGCATGAAAATATCGAAAAAACGATCGCCGGCTAAAAACTTACGAAAAATGATATTCTAATATACTTCATAAACACACAGCAAGCGTCAATAAAATCTCCAACATTTTTTTTAAACGAAAATTAGTACCAGCACACAGCTAGGCACATATTCGTTGGGTCATCGTTTTTACGATATTCCCATGCAACCTATTGTAGCTTCCCGCCCACCGTGCACAGCTAGCGCGTATCTCAGCTCTAACTCTTTTTTAGTATTAACGTATAGATATGTAGGAATGAGGGTTGGATCATTAGATTAAAATATTTACATAAACTAGAAAAATATTTGAACTTAAAATAGCACCATAAAAAAAACGTACTTTTTTTGAAATTTTCACTTTAGATGCACAAAAGTACATTAAGCACTGCAGGTACATCAAAATTGTATATTAAAGAAATATTTCTTTATTTATTCTGAATGAAACATATAATAAGGAATTTTCACGTAGAGTTAACATTTTAGGAGTTATACGCAAATTAAAGTGGGTACTTTTTGTGTTATTTTATATTTCAGTGGTTATCCTTTAGGTCCTGTTCACATTGGATCTTTCCACTACAGGTGTCCTTTTTTCTTTTTAATACCTTTTTTTGTATCCCTTAGCGACCAAATAATGTATTGAAATCGGAAAAATTTGGACGGTGGCGAATTTTCGATTTCCTCAATATTTGATCCTTTCAAAAAAAAAACAAAAAATTTGGATATCCTTGAAAAAGGAGCAGCTCGGATTTTAATTTCAACGGATGTTTCATCTATAAACATCACATAATACAACCCCACTTTCCTTTTTTCTCGACATTTTCATGCAACCTATCGTCGCTTCCTGCCTACCGTGTATAGGATGCTAATATTAAATAAAAATTTGTGATCGCCGCTGATCCTGCTGCCAATGGATGTTTCCCCTTTTCTTCCTCCTGTTTCGATGTATGTATGTATGAGTGTGTGTTCGAACTCCTCTATTGCTTGTTTGATGTGCTCCTCTTCTGTCCCAAAAATGTTAGCCGTGTATGCATGTATGTAGATATGTTGATCCCGGTTGGGATTTAGGCCACAAACCCAGACCTTTTCCAGTTATTTTTCGTGTTGGTAAGTATTTGTATATGTGTGTGTCGGTATGTATATTTTTTCCGATCCCGCCAGAATTTAGCACCACTAGAATGCCCAAAGTGGCTAATATGTAGATACCAACATATGTGGGTGTAATATGTCTATCTCCGCGCGCAGTAGGAGTCCAATCTCCAGAATTTAGGTGGTGTTAGTTAAGTGTGTGTATGTATGTGATTGACTAATTTTTTTTTTTTTTTTTTTTTTTTGATCTTTTTGCAAGTGGCGAGTTTGATTTGCAACCAGTCAGTTTGTATGTGTGATGTACGTGTTAGTTGTCACAACTATCGTTGGTGGATGTGCGTCGGAAATTTTTATTGTTTTTCCAGCCCAAACTAGGGGGAGGTCCTTCGCGGCGACCTGTAAGGACGAAAAGGGTTGTGTTGGGACTTTTATGTCGACATACATATGCCTGTAAGGATACACATATCCACATCTGCATGTATGCAAGTATCGATTTACCCACAAACACACCTATGTATACATGTATATGCATACATACATACGTATGTATCCTGCTAAAATTTTAGGGTGTCTTTTCGATTCCACTTACCTCCAATCTCCTCCTGCTTCGTCAGTGGGTCACTCCTGCTTCTGAGTTGTTTGGTCACTGTGGCCAACACACTTACGCCGGATTACCAACTTCAACTTAACACACCTTTAGTTTACTTTTAAACCTTTTTTTTTTTTGTTTTTCTAATTTTTATTTAATTTATTATTTAAAAATCATTTAAAATTTATAGTTTTTTTTTTTTTTTTCACACCACACTACTTTTAGCTATGTATACTAAAAACCACTTAACACCGCGCACGGACCGCAACTTCACAATTCTGTCCCGTTTGTCATATTTGGCTTCCTTTTATATCCTCCGAATGATAAAAAGGATTAACGGCCTTATATACTTGCAAAACGCTATTTTCTGCCGAAGAAAGTTACCACATAAACACAGATACATCTACATGTATTTGGTGTTCGATCTGAGGTTTGACGATCGGAATTTAACATAGACAAAACATATAACTTACAGCACGCTGTTACTAACAGAACCTCAATCGAACCACTTCACACATTCACACAAACCTACACTCAGATACAACTTTTACATTTTGTGGCAAAGGCTGTCGTAACAGGCTCGCAGCCGTCGATGGTGCCTGCATCATGGAACGAGTGCGTAAAAGGAATCTAGACGCAGCCTTTGTATCTCATTGTCCCCAACGTGTGGTCTCGACCCACGAACTAAAGCCGGGTATTTAACAATCTATTGTGGGAATATGGCTAATCTACTTCTAACATTCACTGGTTGTATGTCTACTCACACATGCATATATGTGAAGCTATCTTACAGATACTTAATCCTATATCACAGTTGGTATACATATCGAGCCGTATGCGCCGGAAAGATGTAAAGGCCAAATTCAAAAATGTTCAGGAGAGGGTTTTTTAAAAAAATTTTTACTTTCATTTCTTTATTTCGATTTCTTTTTTTTTTTTTTCTTTTCGACAATTTTTAATCAACTTTAACCGCCAAAAATATAAAACTATAGGTACTTTTCTAAAACGAAATTTAACGCTGATCCCGAATAGCATATCCATATTTTTGTGGCAGACCCTGTTTCTGAGATATCGGTAAAAATGTAGAAAAAACCGTATATAAAACATTGCATGACATACATAATTGCATAAAAAATTGTATTAGCCACCGTAGCGATTTGGCATCTAATACAAATTGTTTGCCTTTGCACTTAAAAATTGGTCAAGTAGTTTGGTTACAATGGCAAAAAGTATGAAAAAATCTAAGTTTGTGTAAGGAATTTCAGATCCGACTCCTATCTATCCCATAAAGAATTTAAATGGGAACATTTTGAGACTACTTTTGCGATAATGGGATTTATCAGTATTTATATTTACCTATTTTTATTGAGAGTTCTTAACCTAGCATTTTCCGTTTCTTTATAAAACTTTATTAAGAGTAACATTTAACATTATTTCTTTCCATTTATTATGACTTTTGAAGTGCACAATGTCTCTCAAAATAGCGATCAATAGGATAAAGGATTAATTGAATAAAAAAATTAATGCATTTCGCGATTTTAAGGAGAGGATAAATAATGAGGGATGTAAGTACTTTTGGCTGTTCCTTTGTAATTTTCTGGATTTATCTCCCATCATATCCTTGTTCCAAGATCCTTGATATCGCCTTTCAAAAACTATTAAGTCCTGATGAAATCTCCCGCCATGTTCATCACTTTCAGCAACTACGTTTGGAGGGAAATTATCGAAATTCAAGAAATTAATTTTGGAGACATTTTAGAAATACACAACCAGTTTGTTTAAAACTGCTCTAAGCAGTAACAAAAGGGACCCTAACTTTCGTGAAATGGTTAGAACTTTATTCCAAAATTATGGAGCAATAAAGTGCAATATGCCGCACAAGAAAACCATATTGGTCATCGATATGTAATAAAATACACAGTAGAAGTCTTCAAAGTGATAAAACCCTTGGTTAAATTCCAACAAAACCCCGTTAAATTTGTTTATTTGTCAATAGTCTTCAATAATTTGAAAAGCAAAAAAGATGTAAAAGCCACTTCGTACTAACAAAAAAAGTAAACAAACTGAACTTATGTACTTACATCAAAATTGTTTTTCATAACGGTACATTTTTCAGACATAAAATTTCTGGAGAAGGTGTGGGTGATGACAAGTAAGCCATTTCTACAAAAAAGTGAAAATCGGAAATCATGGCCTTTACATCTTTCCGGCGCATACGGCTCGATATATTCTAATGGTCCGGTTGATAGAATAAAATAAATAAATAATTGCAGAAATAATCACAAAAAGTCAAATAAATAAATAGATAAATAAATATGTAAATAAATAAGTCAATAAATAAATAAATAAAAAAAAAAAAAATAAATAAATAAATAATTAAATAAATAAATAAATAAATCGTCAACTAAATATCACAGATCTCTATTAAATGTCAGAAATGTAAGAAAAATATCACAGGTAAAGCTTAAAGATAAAAATGAAAGAATATCACAGCTGAAGCTTAAAAATAAATAAAATATCACAAAGGGTATGTCAAAATATAAAATAGTCAAGATTATAATAATAATATAATGTCAAGTATGACTAGAAAACACTGTAAATACATATTCGAGTATACATACGGACGTAACCAGACAAGTATCTAACACAAACGGATAAATAAGTTTCTATGCCTAGCACTAACAAACAAAATATAACATTTATGCTACAAATATATCTTTAGCGTGGTATACCCCGATCTTCTTTCCACTCATGTCTCCCAGCTCATACATAGAATTTCCAATTTCTTTCAGTACTATGCATTTGACCTGTTTGGGAGCTAATTTGGCATTATAATTTTCGATTTGAGAACTCTGTTTGAAATTACGGCGGTATACCACTTGTCCTACAATAAACTTCACATCTCTACTACGGGTATTGTAAACCTTAGCGCTATGCTCATGGGCTAATCGCAATTCCTTGATAATTTTCTCCCTAATTAATTGAATGCTTTCTTTTCCGGACAAAACTTCGCAATCTGCATCTCTTAAAGCACCTAATTTCCTATAAAGCTCATAAGATGTTGCATGCTGAATCATAGGCAAGCCAAAGAGAGCCGCATAAGGCGATCTGCCAATAGCCGAATGTGTTGCACTACGTAGTGCAAAAGCGGCATCACTAACATAATTATCCCAATTCTTTTGGTTTTCTTTAATGTAAGACCTTAACATTTGCAACACTGATCTATTAACTCTCTCGGCTGCGTTACTTTGTGGCGAATAAAATGCGGTTTTAATATGATTCGTACCATATTTCGCGACAAATGTTTTAAATGTTTCGGAAATGAATTGTTTTCCATTATCAGAATGGATATACTCTGGTACACCAAAAATATGAAAAATTTCTGTTTCTAAAAATTTCGTTAATTCAGCTGATGTAGCCCTGCGCATCGGTTTCAAAAACACAAACTTTGAAAAATGGTCAAGACACACAAACAAATAAACATTACCACTGGACGTACGCGGATACGGACCCATAAAATCAATATACAGACGCTGAAAAGGTCGCTCAGTGATGTGCTGTTTGCCCATCGTAGGCTTCTTATACGCGTTTTGGGTTTTATTAGTTTTGCAATTTTCACAGCTGCTAATATGCAACTGCACGTCAGTGACCATACCAGGCCAAAAATATTTTTCCCTAATTCTACTCAATGTTTTGTGTATGCCTCCATGCCCTGCAGAAGGTGAGGCATGTGACGCTTCAACAAGACCCTGCCGCAACTCAGTTGGTACCCAGAGTTTCCAGGCATGGTCATCTTGCGTTTCGTCTCCCCGGTTGAATTGCGTTCTTTTGTACACAAATCCGTCTGAAACACGAAAGGTCGGGTAATTTGGTTTTATTTTCCGTCACAGTCTTTTTCAGTTCGTCATATTCAGTTGTCTTGAAAAAAGGTGAGTCCAAGCATATATCTAAAATTCGGTCATTTATGGTAATTTCTGCCATGTCTGCACGTGACAACGCATCCGGCACGACATTCTGCGATCCTTTTCGATGCTCAATTTCGAAGTCAAAAGCTTGTAACTTCAAGCTCCATCTTGCTAATCGCCCGGACAGATCCTTCTGGTTCATCAACCACTTCAGACTAGCATGATCGGTGATAACCGTAAAAGGCAGTCCTTCCACGTATGGTCGAAAACGATTAATGCTCACCACCGCTGCATAACACTCCAACTCGGTTATGTTGTAATTACGCTGCGCGCGGTTTAGCTTAGCGGACATGTAGGCTATAGGTCGTTCGTTATGGTCGTCGTCGAGTTGAAATAGTACGCCCCCCACTCCGTCAGTCGATGCGTCACACTGTATATAAAAGCGTCTGTTGAAGTCTGGGTGAGTCAGTACAGGAGCTGATATTAGACTTTGCTTCAAAGTTTCGAATGCATTCATTGCCTCCTCCGACATAGCAAATTTCTTTATTTTGTCTTTCGTAAGACATTCATGTAGTGGTGCGGCTATGGTCGCGTAATCTTTTATAAAGCGTCGGTACCAGCCTGTCATCCCTAGGAACCTCCTAAGTTGCTTTGGGGTCTTGGGTTCTGGAAAATCTCGCATTGCTGCAACTTTATTTAGGTCTGTGCGAATACATCCGTTGCCTACCACATAACCCAGGTACCTAACTTCTTTAAAACAAAATTTACTTTTCTCAACATTAATAGTTAGTTTGGCCTCGCGTAGACACTTAGCGACCTTTTCTAACAAACATAAATGTGACACAAAATCCTCTGAACAAACAAGTAAATCATCTAAATACACAAACACAGACTCACGAAGGGAAGCGGGTATTACCTTGTCCATCAGTCTGCACATTCTTTGTGCAGCATTGCACAACCCAAATGGCATGACTGTAAAGTGATACAGAGGTCTACCGGGTACTGTAAATGCTGTCTTCTCTAGATCTTTTTTCGAGTGGAATTTGCCAAAAGGCATCCTTTAAATCGATTGCTGAAATATATCGTGTATTTTGCAAACGACTTAAAATACCATCAATGTGTGGGAGCGGATACGCGTCTTTTATTGTTCGCGCATTAAGCTTCCTAGCATCTAAACATAAACGATTTTTTGTACCTTTGATTACAAGTGAGACTGGTGAGCTCCAGCTACTATTACTTTCTTCAATTACTCCTAATTCTAGCATACGATCTAATTCTGCATAAACTAGCTTTTGTATCGCGGGTGATATCGGGTAGAACCTCTGTTTCACTGGTAAATGCTCGTCTGTAACTTCAATAATGTGTTCTTCAATCTCAGTTTTCCCTAATCCCAATACCGCAAAGGATGGGAATTTATCTTTAACTAGTTCTAAGGCTTCTTCTTCTTGTCTGTTGAGTGTATGTTGCACCGCTAATCGCCTTCCTTTGGCACGAGTTCTGAAACGACAACCTTTGTTGGCACATCTTTTACCCTACTCACAACATTCATACCAAACACTTGCCAAAAATCAACACCTAAATAGACTTCTTGTGTTAGACCAGGCACTATCAGAAACTCCATATCTCTCTCCATCTCATCCCATTCTACAGGAAGCGTTATCACGCCTGTAACAGACGTTTCCCCCCGTTTGCTGTCATTATACTTTGACCTTTCACTGGTATTATTAAGTTTTCTTTTTCTTTTAATAGCTCAGAACAATTTTTACCTAAGCAGCTTGCTCCTGCTCCGGAGTCAAGGAGAGCTAACACTTCCTGACCACCAATTTTTGCTTTTGCAAAAAATCTATTATCGCCTTTAATGGTGACTATTGTGGAAATTATTTTGTTATGAATACGCTTAAAATTCTTCTTCTTTTCTCTTAACTTCTTTATTTTGTCATATTTTCTTTTATTCCTTCTTTCAAGAATTTCTTCACAAAAAATTCTCTTTCTAGCTTCTTCGTATTCTATTTTTCTTTGATGCAAACTTTTAATAGGTTTACTCACTTTTTCCTTTTCCAGTTCTTTTTCAACCTTTTTCTGTACTCTATCAATTTCTCTTTTCAAAATAGTTATTTTTTGGCTTCCGGGAGCATCTTGGTCTGGCGCGAGTTCCCGGAGCACTCTGCCATCCTGGAGTTTCCCGTCCCTGGTCTAAACACACAAAAGGACGAGTTACCACCACAGGCAAAACAAAACATTTGATGGAAATTCGATGTACATTTACTGACTACTTCAGAGTTCTTTTCATAATGATCGACAGGCAAACCACACGAAAAACATAACATTAAATGGAACGGAGACGGACAAAACGATTTGATATTTGACAATGACGTATTAGGACTACATGGCACAGACACATTAGGAAGATGATTGTTTCCTGGTGGCAGTGGCATCTTGTTTCGCTGCGCCCTACTTAATTCATCTATCTCACTCTTTACCTTTGGCTGAAATTCAAATTCCTGCAATTCTAACTCATTAACAGTTTTTGCGCGACTTTCATTATCTTTCATGACCCTTTCTGCCCGCTTGCACTCGCTCTTCAGCTCCGCAAGAGTTTCCATTTTGGATGCGAACGTAAGGTTGGCTAAGTATGATTTCAAATTCCCCCTAATGATGATAACCAGCTCTTTCTCGGGAATTTTCTTTCTAAGACGAAACGTTAGGTTATGTACGTCGCTATAAAATTCATCAAAAGTTTCCTGACTCGATTGCTTCCTTTCCATTATCTCCCTAATTATTTCATAGTCAGACTCGGCCGTCTTGAAGTGGGCTAACATCTCGGCTTTCAACTCCGGATAGCCGAAGCTGGGATCCTCTGCATGGTCTTCGAGGATTTGCCAGTACCACTTCAAGGCGTCACCGGTGACTAAGCAATGGAAATCTGTAAAAAGTTGAAAATTTGAAATATTGTGCTGTTCTCGCAGTTTGTCTACTCTAAAAATAAAACTTTCTATTGTGATGCCTTTCGTGGTCCCATCGAATTTAACATGCCACTTATCAAGATCCATTTTCTTCCAGGGGCGTGAATTTGTTTGATATCTATTTTGCTCCGAATCTCCACCAGGCTTGTCGCGTTCTCCCGAATCTTTGTCTGTTCTTCCAGTCGAATTTTGTGGTGTTGACATCATAGTCGGTCGGTTGGAGTGAACGGAGGTTTCCACCCCGGCAACACGTTCGCTGAGGCTCGCCACATTACCACGCATGCTACGTATCTCGTTCATGCACTGGGCCATCATCTCTCCCTGCTGTGCCATCATCATTGTCATCATACGGCTCAATTCATCCACAGTGCATGGAGTACTAGCCGCCTTTTCCGCAGGCTTCGCAGCCCCAGCGCCGCCGTCGCCAGACTGCAAACCACTTTGTTCATCGTCTGACATTTCAAATAATTGGTCAATCTTTCTGGAAAAATTCAGGCTGCTGTCAGTCCTATTCACCGATACCTCTTCTCTTATAGTTACTATCTGCTGAAGACTTTCCTTGTTTCCTGCTGTACCGAAGACCCTAGCGGTGCAGCGATTAAGATAGTCAGTTGGCAGAAAATCTACTGGATGGGGTATCCCGGTATCAATTTGGGTAAAGATTGACCCTACCACCTGGTTATCTAATGGCCTCGAAATGCTACGTGTGATTCTACGATCGGAGTTTAAACGCAAGCCACCAGGAACAATTGCTTCTTCCCTCTCTTCCATTCACCGGAAAGTCAAACCCCAGAACGAACAGCAATAAGCGTTTGTACACAAACAAAAGAGCAAAAAATAACGTAACAATAACCTCAAAACAATGACCCAAAAAAACTTCAACTTTAAAATGCTCAGAGACCTCCAATTCAAACGAAATGAAAATTCGTTGCTAAAGGGAATATGTATTTTTATAGGTAAAATTATGTACAAATATAAAATATAAATGTTGTTGCACAATATATGTATATATAAAGAAAATTCAAACTTCAAAGATTCAAAGATTTATTAATTCAAAATTATACCGTAAATAAAGGGAATAAAAAAAGTTCAATAAATATGTAACTCCAAAAATTATAAAAAAAATCTAACCGTAATGAAAATATTTATATCAAACTAAATAGAAATAAAAATATCGAAATTCAGAGGTAAAATTCACTCAACTCAATCAAAATCCTGTAGTGACTCAAAACTTATGAGAGCAAAAAATGATAATTAAAAACTATAACAGTAATTCAAATTTTAATTCAAAAATATATAACGCCAAAAAAAAAAACAAAAAAATCAAAAAAATAATAATGTAAAAGATTTTTACTTCACTAAAATTATTCAAATAAATCAAAAAAATTTGAAATATAAAGTAGGGTTTAATAATAAAAACACTAATGAGTTAATAAACAGACTCCAATGAAATAAAATAAGAAAAATAATCTCCAAAAAACTATAATTATATCGATGAACGTAAGCAAAAAAAATAATAAAAAGCAAAAAAAATATATATGTATAATTATTTAAAATTACGTAAAAAGAATTAAATTCAAAAATTATAAATGAAAAATGTGTAAACAAATGCAAAATTAAATATAAAAAAATGTAAATCAAAACTCATGAAATAAATCTCTATTCGATAGATAACTTCAAGGTAAAATCGAATATAGCGACTCGAAAGTTATTACCAAAAAATATTAATAATTAAATAAAAAAAATATTAGAAATGATAAATGAAAAAATGAAACAAAGATATATACGTATATTTGTTTACATATACGTTTTATTGAATATTGTTGAAAGTTTGTGTGTGAACGTTATAAAAAAAATATATATATATATTCAAACTATGTTGTATGGTTTTGGTGTCTTTGAGTGTTGCCCTAGCAAGGTTATCGTAGGGATGTATAAATAAATGTATCTATGTATGTATGATTGTCAGTCAGCGTACTAGTCAAAGTCAAGTTGTTTCCTTCATCACTGAGTGAGGCACAACACGCTCAGAGTGCTGGCTCCTAGCGCGGCTGCCGTTCCATTCAATGACGAAGTCCAACAACAATTCTACCCCCAGGTGGATGAAGCTATAAACCTCACGTGAGTCCAGTGATGAACCAAACTCACGGTAGCTTAAACAATTTCCTCCACCTCAACAAAAATGTATTATTCGCCGTCTCAACTTCAGTGCCTACTCCTAGGTCTGTTGAAGATTCTAGGAGGCGCAATGAAGTTGAGGCGGGAATCCCCCCTGGCCAATCAAAAGAGTACAAATCACTTGCCAAAATGGCAAGTGACGCCACCCCTTTGACTGTCATCTGTCCGATAGAACAAAAAAAAATTTTTTGAGAAATAAAAAGAAGATGAAGTATTGCAAAAAAAAAAGAAAAAAATAAAGAAAGAAAATTTAAATCGAAAAACATGAATAGTTATTGTTGCAATAGATGTTGTCATTGCAAAATTTAACTTTGTGGATTTACTCATATCGTTGGGCGCCATTGTTATGTAACTGCTTGGGTTGGGTAGAGGCAAGGTGGAGGGTCGGCATGCTGGCATCCCGGGCTAGCTCGTCGGTGGGTGGATCCTTTTCCACCTGCCTTTACCCACAGTTACACAAACAAAAAAATAGATATTCATGCCTGTAGGTAGATAGAAAAAAGGAGTGCTGAAAAGTAAGAATTGAAAAATAGTGGAAACCGAAAACCTGTCCCTGTCACGTCCGATGGAGTCTATCCCACCCTCTTCAGCGTGAACACGCGAAGCCATGGGCGCTGTGCTGACTCCTATTTCCTTACAGCGCCCCCAAACTCAGTCCTCCGGTCAGAAGAGCGTCAGTTAATGTCCGTTTGATTCATCCCTACTTCCCCTCTGTTACCAAAGCAACACTCACACCAAAACTTTAATATTTTTTTAGCTCCACATCTTGTTTTTTTTTTTGTCAACCTCAAATTGCAAAAATTAAGATGGATATATACATATTTTTACAAGACTTTATTTCAGCAATTATTATCCTAAACCTATACAATTCATAGATTTGTGTATTTAGCAGCTAATGTGTAAATTACTATTTGCAAATAATAGATAAAAATTTAACTAATTTACTCCTAACAACAATATACAAAAAAAACTTCATATATTCAAAAATTAAGGCTCTCCCTAATGTAAACTATTATGAACATCTGGACCTATTCCAAAGTATATAAAAAAAAGTATCTACACTTGTTACTATTGATTATAAATATATGTATGTATATATGTGTATTCGCATGTAAAAAGAAATGTAGGTCACTAGCACGAAAATTGTTAGCAAAACAAAACAGTGCTCCAGTTTGAGCCCACTAACAATTTCCGTGTTATAGAGAGGTATGTACGTACGTGATAGAGCATAAATATTCCAATAAATATGAAGATCACAACAACTCACCTGGCTCGTCCAGCGTTGAAGGTACCAACAATGCTTCGCAAACCTAAAGTGTGAGAGAAAATGAACGTTCCTAATATTCAATACGTACCTACCTACTTCGGTGCATATATACATACATGTGAGGCTCTCTATTATTCCAATACCTAACAAAAATCTTAACCTAATTACTCGCTCGAATTCAGAAGCAGCGAGCGAGGTGATCTGGACACACGAGACAATATTAGCGAACCAAAATAAAATTCAGAAAAAAAAGGAAATGGCCAAAAATATTTTAATAAATTATAAGGAGCAATAAAAAATAAAAAAAAATGAAAATGTTTAGCAACACAGTAAAATTAAAGCGTAAGTGGCCAATTAAACTAAGAAAATTTGCACGAAAGCACACGCGGTGCCGACAACAACTACAACATGTGATTTGGAGACTTGCGGGAAGCGCCAAGTAGCTCCAATATATTTGTTTTTGCGCGATTGAACCTGGCAATGCCTAGCACGAAAAAGGGGAATTGTGATTGAATCAACAAAAAAAAGAGGTATATAAACTGAAATTAAATAAAATTATCTAAAAAAATGTGTGGATATAGGATGCTAATATTAAATAAAAATTTGTGATCGCCACTGATCCTGCTGCCAATGGATGTTTCCCCTTTTCTTCCTCCTGTTTCGATGTATGTATGTATGAGTGTGTGTTCGAACTCCTCTATTGCTTGTTTGATGTGCTCCTCTTCTGTCCCAAAAATGTTAGCCGTGTATGCATGTATGTAGATATGTTGATCCCGGTTGGGATTTAGGCCACAAACCCAGACCTTTTCCAAAGTTATTTTTCGTGTTGGTAAGTATTTGTATATGTGTGTGTCGGTATGTATATTTTTTCCGATCCCGCCAGAATTTAGCACCACTAGAATGCCCAAAGTGGCTAATATGTAGATACCAACATATGTGGGTGTAATATGTCTATCTCCGCGCGCAGTAGGAGTCCAATCTCCAGAATTTAGGTGGTGTTAGTTAAGTGTGTGTATGTATGTGATTGACTAATTTTTTTTTTTTTTTTTTTTTTTTTGATCTTTTTGCAAGTGGCGAGTTTGATTTGCAACCAGTCAGTTTGTATGTGTGATGTACGTGTTAGTTGTCACAACTATCGTTGGTGGATGTGCGTCGGAAATTTTTATTGTTTTTTCCAGCCCAAACTAGGGGGAGGTCCTTCGCGGCGACCTGTAAGGACGAAAAGGGTTGTGTTGGGACTTTTATGTCGACATACATATGCCTGTAAGGATACACATATCCACATCTGCATGTATGCAAGTATCGATTTACCCACAAACACACCTATGTATACATGTATATGCATACATACATACGTATGTATCCTGCTAAAATTTTAGGGTGTCTTTTCGATTCCACTTACCTCCAATCTCCTCCTGCTTCGTCAGTGGGTCACTCCTGCCTCTGAGTTGTTTGGTCACTGTGGCCAACACACTTACGCCGGATTACCAACTTCAACTTAACACACCTTTAGTTTACTTTTAAACCTTTTTTTTTTTTTGTTTTTCTAATTTTTATTTAATTTATTATTTAAAAATCATTTAAAATTTATAGTTTTTTTTTTTTTTTTTCACACCACACTACTTTTAGCTATGTATACTAAAAACCACTTAACACCGCGCACGGACCGCAACTTCACAATTCTGTCCCGTTTGTCATATTTGGTTTCCTTTTATATCCTCCGAATGATAAAAAGGATTAACGGCCTTATATACTTGCAAAACGCTATTTTCTGCCGAAGAAAGTTACCACATAAACACAGATACATCTACATGTATTTGGTGTTCGATCTGAGGTTTGACGATCGGAATTTAACATAGACAAAACATATAACGTACAGCACGCTGTTACTAACAGAACCTCAATCGAACCACTTCACACATTCACACAAACCTACACTCAGATACAACTTTTACATTTTGTGGCAAAGGCTGTCGTAACAAGCTGTAAAAAGCTGCAATCATTCTCCCCAGCAATCATTGATTGTTTTACCAGTTTTATTGCAATGCAAATTTATTACAGTTTTTTGATTGTTAAAATTGCAATTTGAAATAATTTGTGTTCCATAGATTGCAATAAACATTTATAAAAAATGTTTGATTGTAAAAAAACTACAATCAGCAATAATTTACCTTCCATTTATTGCAATAAACGTTTATTGAAATTTTTGGGGATCAAGTTCATTGCAATAAAATTTATGGAAATTTTTTGATTGTAGAAATTTTCAATACAATAATTTACAAAAATTTCATTGCAATAAACATTTCTCATAAATCATTTTCATTGTAAAAATTACAATAGCAATAATTGTATTGTAATAAATTTTCATCGTAAATCAAATTGATTGAAAAATGTTTGATTGCAAGGCTTGCAATAGCAATAATTTTCCTCATAACTTTATACGCATGCATTGGGACTGATGAAAGGCAAGCGCCTGGGTAATTCGAGTAATACCCGGCATTTATATAACACGTTTAGCCGCGTAATACACCATTTCCCGGGTACATATATATGTATGTACATATTGGATGCTGTTGGGGAAACATTACTGGTAATATTTGCAGTTGTCAATTTGTATAAAGTCTGGATGATAAGATGATGAGAAAGAGGATGAGGGTGCGGATGGGTATAAGGATATTTGTACATATGTATGTATATGGGCTAATCCTGAAAAAGTCAACCAAGAGCATGAAATTGAAAATGGTCCGAACCTTTTTTTTGGTATTTATTAGTAGAGATAATACATCTATATATTAGAAAAACATAAGAATTTTCTATTCGTTCTTAAACTCAGGCTGAGAAAAATCGCCAAAAAAATAATTTTCACTAAGGCATTTTTATTAACAAAGTATCATTTTTTTTCTTCGCGGGTTTAGTTTATTGAACAGAGAGTTATAATATTGTTACACGCTCTAATCATTCTACTTAGAACGTAATTTAATATAAGAGTATAAAATTTGCGAAGCTAGTAAGAATAAAGGAGTTTTTTTACTTTAAAATTTCGCTTATCCTCTTGTCGCGTGCGTTACCAAAAAACTATATAAATAGTTATTAAACCTAGGAAAACGCGTGAAATAAAACAAAATTTCAGTGACAAAGTAAGCTTGTGTACCTTTTTCCAAAAACAAAGCCAGAGTTGTCCGAAAGCTGAATATTACAACTTTATATGTGTTTTAAATTTGTCGCGTGCGTTACCGTAAGTGCAAAAATTCCATCTATACATATATATAAAAATGGATCACTATTTCCTTGGTCATCGCATCACGCCTGAACGGATGGAACGATTTCGATAATTCTTTTTTGTTATGTTTAGTATTGTCTGGAGAAGGTTCTATTGGAAAATAATTTCACAAAAGTTAAAAGGGCGTGGCACCTCCCATACAAACAAAACGTTACATACTGTATATATTCTTTGTAATACTATGTTCATGCTGGATTTGAAACGCAACATTTTGCATTTTCGAAGATGGCTTTTCGAAAAGTGTTCATGCTGCCGCGTTTTGTAAATGCGCATTTGAGAAGTTCGAAACAAACGGAGCTAATATCCCAGATTACGCAATCAGGTGTTGAGGTTTATTTTTTTGTTTTGTCTAATTAAAAAAATAAAACAAGAATTTTCAAAATATGTAATAATATAACACACTAATTTTGCAAACCAAACGTACCAACCACTTTGTTATTAACACGCTTTTATTAGCTTCACCTGTATGTATGTATGTAACTTCATCCCATCCTAAAAGTTGCAACATTTAACTAAATTATTATATCTTTCAAACATTCACTTTTATTGTGTTCTCTCTATTATTTCTATTCCTCCGGATTCGAAACATGGCATCAACAGCCCAACGGCATCATATAGTAGGGCATTCAACATTATACTTCATACTTCATTGCGGCTTTTAAGTTACCTTTCCCCAAAATAGCCTCTATGAATTTCAATTCACTCCCGTATATAAGCCAATAAGTAACAAGCTTTCAGGGTACGGAAAAACTCACTCACGAACGCTCAAAAATACATTCTTCTCAAATCACAAACAAATGTTCAAAGAAAAACGTATAACCACTCAAATAGCGAGCGAACTAACGCACAACAGCCAGCGATCGCTCATAGCGATGGCGATAAACTCAATGCATAAATTCACTCAAAAATGAAGCTTGAAGCTTTCTGTTTTGGGCTTGTTGTATTTGCAATGAAATCAGCCACATGTACATACATACGTATGCAAAGCAAGAACTGGTTTTGTTTGTAATTCATTTAATAGTAAGTGCTGAATCAACGAAAAGGAACCCTAATTATATAATTGCATTTCACGTTTGGAAAGCAATTTTTATACAATGTTTTGTAAACGTGAGGTGAAAAAAATTTCTCTAAAAATAAAAAAATAAAAAAAAAATGTGCCACCCGGGACTCGAACCTGAGCTCCTTGGTCCGTAGGCAGCATACCTCACCATTACGCTACAAACGTATTCGGAATTTTGTTGTCTAAATTCGAATTTATTCAATCAGGTTTCTTTTTTTTTTGTTCTTTTCAAATGCTTCACCTCAACTTCTCTTCACTTTCTGATTGTAAAATATAACAAAACGTGTGGGAAATTTTGTATTTCCAAACTAGTTCGGAAAACCTTGAATAAAAGGGTTTGGAAAATATTGCATAATAATCTAGTTTACTTCACTGCATATTGGGATTTTTGGTAGAAGTTATAAATACATATGTATGTAGATCTATTTCGGAGAACACCACATCCCATCAGACTTCTTTTTACTTTTATTCTTGCGTCCGCATAAAACATCCTTTAATGAAAAATTTCACTAAAAAGTTAAAAATAAATAATAGCTTAAAAAAACTAAAAAACACGCTTTAATCTTAAAAATTGTACTAAAAATTGAGAAATAATTTAATTAGAAACAAAATGATGAACGAAAATATAAGTATTTAAGGAAAAGCGTGGGGTGCTCAATAATATTTGAACATGAAAATATTCGATTCGTACAACTAGTACAAAAATATACCTAGCTGCGAAATTAAAGAGTACGTTATATGAAATATCAAAAAAGTCAAAATAAGCATACATACGTATGCAAAGCAAGAACTGGTTTTGTTTGTAATTCATTTAATAGTAAGTGCTGAATCAACGAAAAGGAACCCTAATTCTATAATTGCATTTCACGTTTGGAAAGCAATTTTTATACAATGATTTGTAAACGTGAGGTGAAAAAAATTTCTCTAAAAATAAAAAAATAAAAAAAAAAATAAAAAAAAAAATGCGCCACTCGGGTCTCGAACCTGAGCCCCTTGGTCCGTAGGCAGCATACCTCACCATTACGCCACAAACCTATTCGGAACTTTGTTGTCTAAATTCGAATTTATTCAATCAGGGTTCTTTTTTTTTTGTTCTTTTCAAATGCTTCACCTCAACTTCTCTTCACTTTCTGATTGTAAAATATAACAAAACGTTTGGGAAATTTTGTATTTCCAAACTAGTTTGGAAAACCTTGAATAAAAAGGTTTGGAAAATATTGCATAATAAGCTAGTTTACTTCACTGCATATTGGGATTTTTGGTAGAAGTTATAAATACATATGTATGTAGATCTATTTCTGAGAACACCACATCCCATCAGACTTCTTTTTACTTTTATTTTTGCGTCCGCATAAAACATCCTTTAATGAAAAATTTCACTAAAAAGTTAAAAATAAATAATAGCTTTAAAAAACTAAAAAACACGGTTTAATCTTAAAAATCGTACTAAAAATTGAGAAATAATTTAATTAGAAACAAAATGATGAACGAAAATATAAGTATTTAAGGAAAAGCGTGGGGGTGCTCAAAATATTTGAACATGAAAATATTCGATTCGTACAACTAGTACAAAAATATACCTAGTTGCGAAATTAAAGAGTACGATATATGAAATCTCAAAAAAGTCAAAATAAAATTATTAGTAAAAAAACACCGATTTTAAATATTTTTTGACATACTGAGCACCCCACGCTTTTCCTTAAATACTTATATTTTCGTTCATCATTTTGTTTCTAATTAAATTATTTCTCATTTTTTAGTACGATTTTTAAGATTAAAGCGTGTTTTTTAGTTTTTTTAAGCTATTATTTATTTATTTTGATCTCTGTTTTGTTTACTTTCGTTCATTACATGTAGAGTGACGTCATCATGGAGCTCGTGTGCCCATGCTCATGCTGCTCTATATGCGGAATCTTGTAGGTATTTCGTTCTTGTATTACCAGAGTGTTGCCACTATTTTCCATTCGAATGGCAAATTTTTTCGAAGATTTCAGGGTTGCTTTCTGCGTTAGCATTCAAAACGCAAAAAAATAGTTGCGTTAAATTGCATTTTGGTGGTGGCATTTGTATGGAGAAATGCAGCATTTAATGTTGCGTTTTGGACTAAACGCAAAAATGCCTCCGAAACGCAAAACGCAGGCTCACCATGAACATGCTATAAGGCTTAGAACTTGGGATGATATACTAACGTGATTCCAAGCTCACAAATAGAGATGAGCGTTATTACAAAAAGGGGCGTGGCACCTCCCATATACCCCAAATTTTTTATACTCAATATCTCTGGAAGTATTCATGGTTGGACACTGGGAATTGATACAGAGATAAACAATATCTCCGATACAAACTTAATCTCTCTAAGTTACGGAAAAGTAGTCCAAACATTATCGGAATTAAAAGTTTGCATTGGGTTCATACATCGATGGCGACCTTATTGAGGTTGCTCGAACAGCTTATTCGCCGAAGAAAAAAATTAAAGTACAACGTACCTAGTTTTAAGTTATTTTTTATTTATTCTATCAAAATACTTTAAATGTACTTTTTTATTCATTCTTTGCTAAAAATTCATTAAAAATGAGAATTAAAAAAAATTAGTTTTATATTTTTTTCATTGGGAAATTTTGTCGCGTGCGTTACTGTCGCGTGAGTACTACTATTATAGTTCATAAACGAAATTTGAGAAATATTTTTACAATTTCGTAAATCTACGAACCTAAGGTATTCTTCGAACTTCATTTCCTCATTTTAAGTAAATATGTTATTGTGCAAAATTCGCAAAATTTTGCATACTTCCAGACGCATTAAAAAAAAACTTCCATTTTTTGTCGCGTGCGTTACCGCCTTATATTTGCGTGTATATCAGAACTTAACTGTTACTCCAGCTTAAATTTTCTCGTGAGTGTAGTACTCTGGTAGTGCTTTGCATTAAATAAAATAACATGTAATTATCTCATTGTTTCCCTCCTTTAGCATTGATTATATGCGTACGAATGTTGCGTGCGTTACCCAGGATTAGCCCATATATTTATTTTTGTACCATTTGCTTTTTCATTTATGCCAGTATCACGAACACCGAACGAACTACCGAAACGCCGAAAGCCACGGTGCCGAACTCCTCGAAAATCGTATCAGCTACCCCGTCGGTTCGAAGTTAAGTGTTGCCAACTATATGAACTATGTTCGAATCAGCGTTACCAAGTGCTGATGCGAAATTGAGCGGGTTTTTCTCAGGTTTCTTATCTTTTTGATAAAAAACTAAAAACATTTTTACTTTATTTTACTAAAAACAATTTATTTAAATAATCAAATAATGGATTCTATTGCGATAGCAGCTTTATTAGTAGAGGAAGAGAAGCAAAGGATTTCTCTGAACGAAAGAAAGTTTTTGAGAGATCATAGCAATCCTTTTACTTTAAGTAAACAAGCGTAAATTTAATTACAGGCTGAAGGTAAAAAAATAGTCTTAATTTTGCGTGAAAGAAATCTTTACCTTGTCCTTTTTTCTGTTTTTCATAGAATTATTTTGAACTACATAAAAGCAAATTGTATACAAAAACCGAGGAAAATTTCAATAACAATGTACCCGGCACTGGAATTTTCGTTTCTGATAGATCACTAAAATGCAAACGAAATCTTGCGGAAACTTATAGTTCATTAATAAAACAGTATTTTGGCGTAGAGCACCCTTATGCATTGCGAAGGCTGCCTCGCCTTGAAAAGTAACCATCAGCCGACAGAACTCCCTTTCTGGAGTTAGATCTGGAGAGATTTATAGTAATTTTGCGTAGTCGGGAGTGTTATAACTAGTAAAATTATCATTCACAGAACTTTTCCTGAAACATTCTTAGAGGTTTGAAAACAAATACTGCGGGCGCATTATACTGAAGCCGACCTTCCACCACTTGCAATATTTATTTGAACGCGTCTTTATTGAGACGAAAATTTTTACTAAAGTCGTAAATTGTTGGTAATACACATTCATAATTCGTTAGTTGCTTTTTTATAGTAGTCAAACAATAATTATCAACTTTTGGTTTTTTGGTCGTTTTTATTTTGATAACTACTTTATTATTGAGCTCTCAAGACCATTTTTTTTTTTTTTTTTTTTTTTAAGGAAAAATTGGTATGAAAGATTAATACTTGTTTGGTAGAAGTTATAGATCCATTTCGGAGACCACCACATCTCTTCATCTTTCATACCAATTTTTCCTTAAAAAAAAAAAAAAAAAAAAAAAAAAAAAAAAAAAAAAAAAAAAAAAAAATGGTCTTGAGAGCTCAATAATAAAGTAGTTAATAATTATCAACTTCAGAAAATGCATTATTATTCTTGGGTGAAAATATGTTTTAATTTCCAAAACCTACATACGCACGTAAATCACTCTTCTTATCATTTCACAATTTTTTCTTTGAAGTTTTTCTTTGCATATAACAGCAATTCAATCGCGGTGGAAAATGCAATGGACCCACGCCATGTTTGTGTCTTCTCGCGACCGGTTGATTAATGTATTTACATATATTCACACTCACTAACACTTATTACAACTTCATACATGCATTTACATAATTTATTTAAACTTTTATTGTAATTTTTGATATTTTGTTAATATCGCCGCAACCAAATACTTGCGGCAAATTTCGACACGAAAAACTGTCAAAATGTTCGCTCATTCGGTGTTCATAATGCCGAATTACCGAACTTCGAAAGATTCGGCACGCCGTCGGTTGTCATAATGCCGATTTGCCGAAAACGTCATTTCGGTACCGCCGACGGTGTTCGTGATAGTGGCATTAGTACCCGGACATCTCATTACTGTACATATGTATGGTTGTTTAACATACCGCTAATAAGATCTATCCATTTAAAATATGAACCACGGGCTCTTTTATTGATGTGTAAACATCTTTGCTGTAAGCGGCAGCTTGCATGAAAATGTCGAAAAAAAGGAAAGTTTGGTTGTGTTATGTGATGTTTATAGATGAAACATCCGTTGAAATTAAAATCCGAGCTGCTCCTTTTTCAAGGATATCCACATTTTTTGTTTTTTTTTTTTTGAAAGGATCAAATTTTTCCGATTTCAGTACATTATCTGGTAGCTAAAGGATACAAAAAAAGGTATTAAAAAGAAAACAGGACACCTGTAGTGGAAAAATCCAATGTGAAAATAACACAAAAAGTACCACTTTAATTTGGGTACAACTCCTAAAATGTTAAGCTTTAGGTTGCATGAAAATATCGCAAAAACGATGGCCGGCTAAAAACTTACGTAAAATTATATCCTAATCTACTTCATAAACACACAGAAAGCGTGAATAATATCTTCAACATTTTTTTAAACGAAAATTAGTACCAGCGCACATCTAGGCACATACTCGTTGGACCAGCGTTTTTTGAAAGCAAGTGAAAATATTCTAACTTTTCGATAAACGAAGAAGCTCTACCATCGCGAAAGAGGAGTTGCCCAGATGAGTCGATTCAAACGCTGCACATAGGGGTATTTGCTTTTAAAAGCTGGCCAAAATTATTTACATATGTGTGGTTTTGTAACTATCTAGTGTTAATTGTAAATAAATAAACAAATAGCAATATTTTTCAAAACGAATCACTGGCATAGTACTCCACCATGCTCACCCTTATGCTTAATTTTATCCATATCCTTAGCATTATCCATATCGTTATCCACATCCGCATCCTCATCCCAGCATCATCCAATATGTACATACATACATATGTACCCGGGAAATGGTGTATTACGCGGCTAAACGTGTTATATAAATGCCGGGTATTACTCGAATTACCCAGGCGCTTGCCTTTCATCAGTCCCAATGCATGCGTATAAAGTTATAAGGAAAATGATTGCTATTGCAAGCCTTGCAATCAAAAATTTTTCAACCAATTTGATTTACGATGAAAATTTATTACAATACAATTATTGCTATTGTAATTTTTACAATGAAAATGATTTACGTTGGAAGTTTATTGCAATGAAAATTTTTTGTAAATTATTGTAATGAAATGATTTACGAGAAAAGTGTATTGCAATGAAATTTTTTAAATTATTGTAATTGTAATTTTTACAATTAAAATGATTTACGGTGAACGTTGATTGCAATGAAACTTTTGTAAATTAGTGCAATTCTAATTTCTGAAATCAAAATGATTCATGGTGAAGGTCGATTGCAATAACATACTTCTAAAATTTTGAAATTTTTATTTTTACAATCAAAAAATTTACTAGCGATATGATTTACAATCAAAGCTGCTTACAATAATATACACTTTTTATGATTGCAATACAATCTGATTGCAGCTTTTTACAGCCCTGCCTTTGTTAATTTCAATACTCCTGAAATTGAAAGCAATGCATTTATGGGACAGCCTGGCAATTGCATCAATCAAAGAACACGGCAAAACAGCCAAGTAAATATCCTTACAAAAGTATTCTAAACCGTGTGCAATTATTTCTAATAAACACATCTACATTGTACATATGTACATACATCCCAGGGTATAATGTATTTGCAACTAGATGTTTATTCTAAAGAAATTTTTTTTTTTAGCATCTAATATATTTTGCTAACTGTATAAATAAAATACATCTAACAATTTTGTGGTTCGTTAAAAGTAATTAGTAATTAATAATGACTTAATAAACTTGGTGGGCATGTATGGATTGCTCTCAGTAGCGCATCCATTTATTGTAGTCCATCAATAAAGATCTGTAAAAGATTTTCTTTTGAGGCGTACGAAACTAGTTGGTTTTGCCGTCAGGGCTGGAGCGAGGGGGTTGGGGTGAGATAGTAGTCTCGTTTTGTGTGATGTAGCATACCTTATGATTTCTTGAGCAATAGTAGGTATCTTTAGGTCACGATGTAGGCGGTCGTTTGTGACGTAGTAGGGTGCATTTACAATCATTCTAAGAGTTTTCGATTGGAATCTTTGGAGAATTTCTATATTTAAGTTTGCTGCAGTTCCCCACAGCTGTATGCCATAGGTCCAAATGGGTTTTATGATGGCTGAGTAAAGCAGGAGTTTGTTGTCGATTGATAGTTGGGAGTTTCGATTCATGAGCCAATAGAGATTCCGCAGTTTTATGCCAAGAGCTTTTCGTTTGGTGAATATGTGGGTTCTCCATGTTAGCTTTCTGTCGAGGTGCATACCAAGGTACCTTGTTACGTCACTTTGCGGTATATCAATGCCGTTGAGTTTTACGGGTGGGCAAGTGTTACGTCTAGTGGTAAACGTCACTTGGACAGATTTTGATTCATTTGACTTTATCCGCCAGTCTTTCAGCCAATGGGTAATTTTATTTAAACTTCTTTGAAGCTTGAGTGAGGCCACGTTTGAGTTGGGGTCTGCAGCCAGTACGGCAGTGTCATCGGCAAAAGTGCCGATAGTGACTCCTTCTGCTATTGGGAGGTCATGTGTGTAAAGTAGGTACAGTATTGGGCCCATTATACTACCTTGTGGGACGCCTGCTAAGCTCTCGTAAAGCTCAGACTGCTCTGCTCCTTCCTTGACGAAAAAGTAACGATTTTTTAGGTAAGATTGTATAAATAGGAAGTAATTTGTAGGGAGAGTATTTTTTATTTTATAGAGGAGACCGTCGTGCCATACGCGATCAAAAGCTTGGGATATGTCTAGAAAAGCAGCTGTACAATTTTTTTTTTGCTCAAAGGCAGAGTAGATTTTCTCGGTAAGTCTATGTACTTGTTCAATTGTTCCGTGCCCTCTTCTGAAGCCAACCTGGTGATTAGGTATAATGTTACGCTCTTCTATTATGGGTAGGAGTCTCTTAAGGAAAAGAACTTCCAAGACTTTTGAGACAACGGGCAGCAGGCTAATGGGTCTGTAAGACGCTACCGTATCAGGGGGCTTTCCTGGTTTCATAATCATTTTCATCTGAGCCACTTTCCATTGAGGGGGTATAAATCCAGTTATTAGTACTGCATTAAACAGTTGGGTGAGAAATTTTATGCCTTCGTAAGGTAAGTGCTTTAGTACATTGCCATTAATAATATCGTATCCAGGAGCTTTCTTTGGGTTGAGTTTCGCTATTACGGTTTTTACCTCCGATATTGCGAAACTTTTTATGGGGAGGTCAATTTGATAGGGATGACTCGAGAGTATTTTCCACTTTTGTTGTGCTTAGTGAGGGTTCAATATCATGTGGGGTGAATACTGATTGTAGGTGGCGTGCAAAAGTATTTGCTTTCTCTCCGTCACTTTTCGCCCATTCGTTATTTTCCATTCGTATAGGAGAATTAGAGAGAATCGGTCTTTTTAGCTTACTTGCAGCTTTCCAGAGGGAGTAATCAATTGCAGCTTTTGCATCAATATTACTGAGGTATTGTTGAACCTGTTTGTTGTGTTCAATTTTGAGGATATTTTTGAGTTCTTTGGTGAGTGCATTCAATCGTTTCTTGTCGTCGGGGTGTTTGTTGCCACTTTTTCCTCGCGAGTCGCTTTTCTTTGAGCTTAGCTTTTATGTTGTGGGTAACGTTTGTCCTTTTTTGTCTGGTGAGGGTGGGAGTTGATTTCCACGCAGTTTGTTGGATGCAGTTGTTAAAATGTTCGACTGCTGCCTCTATATCTTCAGCAGATTTCAACGCTAATTTCAAGTCAAGATTAGACGTGATGATGTGTCGGAAGTATTCACTGTCAAGTAAAATTGTTACCAGGATTGGAGAGTGGTCGGAAGAGAATTCGGCGGGCTATAGATAGCAGAGAGTGTAAGCTGGCCACTCGGGTCTTCAATGACAACATTTGTGGCTTGTATAGCATTTGTACGGAACGAATTCGTGCTGTAATGTTTAATACTTTTCCGTATCAAAATACCTGAGCCTCCATGAGCTTTGTTACTCGGGTGTTTTGTGTGGTAAAACTTGTAGTTGGGTACTTCAAAGTAGCTTTTGTCCGTAAAATGGGTCTCCGATATGAGGAGTATATCTATATCATGGGTCTGAAGTAGAGCTTTAACTTCAAGTAAGTGTTTGGATAGGCCATTGGCATTCCAGATAATAATATTTAACGGGTTGAAGATGCACAGTTTTTAGCCGTAAAGGTGACGAGGAGGCTCATCATTTTTGTCATTTGTTGCATGACTTGCTTCAGTAGGTCTATCATTTCTCGCATTTCGTTAGTGTTTTGCGTTGGTGTGTGGGTTTCATTACTATTAGGAATAGCATTATTAGGGTTCGAGCGGGGTGTTACGCCTTTATTTGCTGCTTGAGGATATGTGACTGGGTGTGGCTCAATTTGAATTGGGGTTTCACTTGGCTGTGTTGGTTTCTCCTGAGGCTGTGTAGACGCTTTTTTCCTCAGAATTGGGTATTTGGCGCTTTGGAGATTTTTGTATACCATACAGCCTTTATAATTTGCTGGATGGTTACCCTCACATAGAGCGCATTTGACATCGTCAGATCTTGTCTTTCGCTTTCAATCAGAGGAGAGGTGATTTCCAGCACATTTTATACATACTGATTTTCGACGACAGTAGGACTTTGTGTGGCCATATTGCTGACAGTTAGCGCATTGTGGTATTTCAGGCTTCGGGTGTGAGGGCTCGAAAGTAATTGTAGAGTGCAGGAGACTTTTAATTTGATATATCTCCTTGTTGTTGGATTCGGGTTTGAGTTCAATAATAAACATAGGAAGAGGCTTTTTTGTGACTCTATGTTTTATGTTCCAAATGTTTGTGACTGAGTGACTGAGATCTTTTAGAGAATCCACAATTTCTTTTGGGTCTATTGTGGAGTGCATGTTTCTGAGAACTACTTTGAAGGCACGTTCTTGCTTTGTTTTATAAGTGTAGAACTCTGTACCCTTCAGTTCTAGTTGGGACAATGATTTTGTAGGCATCCAGGGAAGATGCTTGTACTTTGACTTGCTCCTTACCTGTGAGCTTGAGATCATACGAGTTTGGGGCAACTTCTTGTAATAAGCTCATTAATAATAATACAATGGCGCTATTATAACTCTGACGAGTTTTATGGCCGAGCTTCTCTCCCAATTCGAGGTGTGCTCCTTTTTTGTTTTTCCTACTAATTGGGTGGACCTACAGTTTTTATGCCGGCTTCGAACGGCGAATGAATTTTTTGTGAGAAGCTTTTTCATGGCAGAAATACTCTCGGAGGGTATGCCGCCCACTGCCGAGAGGTGACCGCTGCTCTTAAAAAACCCAATAATTGGATTTTTACTAATTAGAAAAATTGTTTTGGCGTTTTTCTCGGACCGTGGTTTGAACCCGAGACATCTGGCATAGCAGGCGAGCACTCTGCCCACTGCACCACAGCGGCCACTCAGAGGGGGAATATTAAGAACCTTGTCTATGAATATTGGAGGCGGTTTGGGTACTTTTTCAGCCGGTTGGTTTGTTTCCTCATCTTCTAGTTGCCTTTCGAAGCCCCTCAATTTGCTGTTGAACAGTAGGTACGTTAGCGCTAAACAGGTGGGATGGGGTGAGTTTTTGGGTTGCTCCTAGGGATTTCGGAGTTTGTTGTTGCATTTGGGTTTGGGCTTGTAATTGAGATTGGTTTAGTTGGGAGCCTCCTCCCTTAGGAGGGGTGCGCTTAATGGGCATTTTATATTGTTTTGCTACTTACTTTTTCTTTTTGGGCATTAATGAGTAAATTAAGAAAGGGTTGTTCTTTAAATTTGCACTCTGGCAACTCAAAGCAGAGACGGTCGCTTCATACAAGCCGAGAAGCCCGGCTTGCGTACACATTTTCGTTCATTTCATACGAAATTATTTAAAATCTGGTTATTTTACGTTTTAAATGTGTTTACTATTTAAGTTCTCAATAATATAGCCCCCACTGTAACATGCCCCTGAAAGTCTGCTAAGAAAATAGTGCAAATACACCACCAATCCACCTCACAATGTGTATTTTGTTTGTACAGCCAATCACAGCACAGTGAGCATGCTTCAACGTTTCCACACATTAGCTTTTACCTGGCTTTCAAAACAGAATAACATAGCTTGTTTTCTCGCTTTCGCTAAGGAGAAACCAATTGCTTATTTTCAGACTTAAATTGAAAAAAAAACTAGCAAAGCACTTTTTTTATTTTTAACATCAAATTTGTATGCGAATATGAAGCTGGCTTCGGCATTCAAAAGTTCAGTATTCACAGCCATATGCATATTTGATTTGATTTTCGTTTGCATGTAGGTACATACTTATGCACATAATTTCTTACATCTGCATGTGCATGCAAACATAAATATCAAATACCAGATTATAAAAGGGTTGATTGTGATTTTTGGCGACTATTGGCACAATATCAAGATAATTTTAAAAAGCGGTGGAAATCAAATTGGATCTCAGTTTTTCAAACACTAAAGCACCCATTTTTTAGGCAATAAGCAAACACACTTGCTCCTGCTGAAATTTCCGTCGGTATAAGGAAACTAAAAATACATCTGCGCTTTCGTGTAAGATTTCCCTAGCGCACGTTTTTATATTTAAGAATTATGTAAATTCGACATCAATCAAGAAAAAACAATTTTAATTTAAAAATGCTTATTTTTTAATTTAAAAAATTTAATTTTTAATTTAAAAATTTTCATTTATAAAATAAAAATGACTTGGTTTAAAACGTGCATTATAAAAATAAAAATTTTATTTTTGATTCCTTTTCTCTGAGTATACAAACAAAAAAATGTGTATCAGGAAAACAAAAATAAAAAATACATACATATGAAAAAAAAAACAATTGTTTTCAATTCAACTTTGAAAAATTTTAACGTTGAGTGCTGCACAAAAAAATACTGTTTTGATAATTATCAAAAAAAATTATGAAAAAAAATTTCGTTTTGTTGATTATCAAAAAACAAATATTGCAAAAAATTTGTTTCGGTAGCCAACAAAAAAAATTATCAAAAAAAATAACGTTAATAAAAATTCAAAGTAAAATGAAGCCGTAAGCCCGAAACAAATTTTTATAATTATTTTGTTTTTGATAATCAACGAAACAAAATAATTTTGATAATTTTTTTTTGGTAATCAACAAAACGAAATAATTTCAATAATTTTTATTTGATATTCAACAAAACAAAATTTTTTTGTTAATTTTTATTTGATATTCAACAAAACAAAATATTTTTGTTGATATCGTTGTGCAGCCTTGCTTTTAAATAATACAGCAAAGGAAATTACATATGTAAATGGCTAATGGTTATGCTTCACACATAGGCTTGCCCAGGCAATTTATGCTAGGTCCGCCACTGACTCAAAGTATTTTAGATTTATATCTCTGTTGCCTGCTTTCAGGCGCTAGATTATTTAGCGCGGTCCACAACTTGCGTACAATTTACGTTCTTTGGGTGGTGCACTATTTTTGTTGCTATATATGTATATGTAATTGCATTGTTTTGTTTTTCTTTTTCACCTCCTCCGCTAATGCGGAGTCTCAATTTTATTTTTAAATTAAATACGAGCACTTAATTATTTTCATACACTTTTCACTCCCGAGGTGGAAAGCACTTATTTGGCTTTTTTTAACACTCGAGATTGGCTGAAATGCCGCTGTGATGTAGTGGGTAGAGTGCTCGCCTGCTATGCCAGGGGTCTCGGGTTCAATCCACGGTCCGAGAAAAACACCAAAACAATTTTTCTAATTAGTAAAAATCCAATTATTGGGTTTTTTAAGAGCAGCGGTCACCTCTCGGCAGTGGGCGGCATACCCTCCGAGAGTATTTCTGCCATGAAAAAGCTTCTCACAAAAAATGCATTCGCCGTTCGGAGCCGGCCTAAAACTGTAGGTCCACCCAATTAGTAGGAAAAATAAAAAGGAGCACACCTCGAATTGGGAGAGAAGCTCGGCCGTAAAACTCGTCAGAGTTATAATAGCGCCATTGTATTATATCTATATATTAATAGGCTAACATTTTTCCCATACAAACAATTGCCAGGCTGTTTAGCACATTTAACATACTCATATCCACATAAAATTGATATGGATGTGTTCGTATGAGTCAGGAGCAGTGCATAGGCATATAATTTTTTCTATAAATTATTTAATTTCTTTATAATTAATAAATAAAATTTTTAGTTTTGTACCATTTTTGATTTACTTCGTTTTTGCTTCGTTGGCAAATGTGCTCACTATCTATATATTAATAGGCTAACATTTTTTCCATACAAACAATTGCCAGGCTGTTTAGCACATTTAACATACTCATATCCACATAAAATTGATATGGATGTGTTCGTATGAGTGAGGAGCAGTGCATAGGCATATAATTTTTTCTATAAATTATTTAATTTCTTTATAATTAATAAATAAAGTTTTTAGTTTTGTACCATTTTTGATTTACTTCGTTTTTGGTTCGTTGGCAAATGTGCCCACTATCTATATATTAATAGGCTAACATTTTTCCCATACAAACAATTGCCAGGCTGTTTAGCACATTTAACATACTCATATCCACATAAAATTGCTATGGATGTGTTCGTATGAGTGAGGAGCAGTGCATAGGCATATAATTTTTTCTATAAATTATTTAATTTCTTTATAATTAATAAATAAAGTTTTTAGTTTTGTACCATTTGTGATTTACTTCGTTTTTGGTTCGTTGGCAAATGTGCTCACTATCTATATATTAATAGGCTAACATTTTTTCCATACAAACAATTGCCAGGCTGTTTAGCACATTTAACATACTCATATCCACATAAAATTGATATGGATGTGTTCGTATGAGTCAGGAGCAGTGCATAGGCATATAATTTTTTCTATAAATTATTTAATTTCTTTATAATTAATAAATAAAATTTTTAGTTTTGTACCATTTTTGATTTACTTCGTTTTTGCTTCGTTGGCAAATGTGCTCACTATCTATATATTAATAGGCTAACATTTTTTCCATACAAACAATTGCCAGGCTGTTTAGCACATTTAACATACTCATATCCACATAAAATTGATATGGACGTGTTCGTATGAGTGAGGAGCAGTGCATAGGCATATAATTTTTTCTATAAATTATTTAATTTCTTTATAATTAATAAATAAAGTTTTTAGTTTTGTACCATTTTTTGATTTACTTCGTTTTTGGTTCGTTGGCAAATGTGCCCACTATCTATATATTAATAGGCTAACATTTTTCCCATACAAACAATTGCCAGGCTGTTTAGCACATTTAACATACTCATATCCACATAAAATTGATATGGATGTGTTCGTATGAGTGAGGAGCAGTGCATAGGCATATAATTTTTTCTATAAAGTATTTAATTTCTTTATAATTAATAAATAAAGTTTTTAGTTTTGTACCATTTTTGATTTACTTCGTTTTTGGTTCGTTGACAAATGTGCCCACTATCTATATATTAATAGGCTAACATTTTTCCCATACAAACAATTGCCAGGCTGTTTAGCACATTTAACATACTCATATCCACATAAAATTGATATGGATGTGTTCGTATGAGTCAGGAGCAGTGCATAGGCATATAATTTTTTCTATAAATTATTTAATTTCTTTATAATTAATAAATAAAATTTTTAGTTTTGTACCATTTTTGACTTACTTCGTTTTTTCTTCGTTGGCAAATGTGCTCACTATCTATATATTAATAGGCTAACATTTTTTCCATACAAACAATTGCCAGGCTGTTTAGCACATTTAACATACTCATATCCACATAAAATTGATATGGATGTGTTCGTATGAGTGAGGAGCAGTGCATAGGCATATAATTTTTTCTATAAATTATTTAATTTCTTTATAATTAATAAATAAAGTTTTTAGTTTTGTACCATTTTTGATTTACTTCGTTTTTGGTTCGTTGGCAAATGTGCCCACTATCTATATATTAATAGGCTAACATTTTTCCCATACAAACAATTGCCAGGCTGTTTAGCACATTTAACATACTCATATCCACATAAAATTGCTATGGATGTGTTCGTATCAGGGTTGGGCACAGTGCATTCAATTTTAGTGGAAATTTGATTTGCATTACCATTCACTATTGAATGGTAATGCAAATGTGGCTTGCACTACCATTCAGTAGTGAATGGTAATGCAAATGTGGTTTGCACTACCATTCAGTAGTGAATGGTAATGCAAATGTGGCTTGCACTACCATTCAGTAGTGAATGGTAATGCAAATGTGGTTTGCACTACCATTCAGTAGTGAATGGTAATGCAAATGTGGCTTGCACTACCATTCAGTAGTGAATGGTAATGGAATTGTGGTTTGCACTACCATTCAGTAGTGAATGGTAATGCAAATATGGTTTGCACTACCATTCAGTAGTGAATGGTAATGCAAATGTGGCTTGCACTACCATTCAATAGTGAATGGTAATGCAAATGTGGTTTGCACTACCATTCAGTAGTGAATGCGAATGCAAATGTGGCTTGCACTACCATTCATTGCATTCCCACTACAAGTATGATTTGTGAAAACCTCTGAATTTAGCTTAGAAAATTGATAATTTTATATTAAAGATGAAATGTGTTTATGTTTTTTAATTAATGTTTTTGTGTAGTAGTAGTCTTTTTAACTGAAAAATAACTAATATACGTGTCCTTTTCCAATATCATTGCCTATAAAAAGAAAAAGTTTTTTGGCTCTCCTGAAAATTTTTGAATTTTGAGTTGTGTCAATTTATGATTTAAAATAAAAATTTCTTACAAAGAATTTCTTCATAAAAAATTTTAAAAGTGCTAATTTTCGCATGGTATGACGATATGTAAGTATGTACTTATAAATCGTCGTACCATACGAAAACTAGCATGCCTTTTATTGTGGCTGACGAAAAGTAACTAATTCGACTTTTGGTTGACGAAAAGTAACAAGATCGACTTTTGGCTGACGAAAACTATCAATTTCGTTTAAACAACAACAATTTTAATGTAAAAACAGTATATAATTACTACTACTTTTCGTCGGCCAAAAGTCAAATGTGCTACTTTTCGAACAGAATTTTTTAATTGATAGCTTTCGCCAGAAATTTTAAATGTGCTAGTTTTCGTATGGTACGACGAAATATATTATTATCAACAAATACATATAAACCTACCTAACTACCCTGCAGTAAAAATCTGCAATGAATCCTTAATGAATCACTGATGCAATTCACCTATGACGAGGAGGCATCAGTGAATACTTTCATATAGAGACTGATGAATTTTTCATATAAATGGTTTGCTTTCCTCAGAAAAAAAACAAGAACAAATAAAAATATATTGAGTTATGACGACAGTGATGAATATTCAACAAAGAATCATCACTGATCCTTCAGCAGTGAAACAAATTTACTGCAGGGTAGTAAATACATATGTATGTATGTGTAAAAAAACCGTATGTATGTACATATATCCAAAACCAATTGTTAAAAGTAAAAATAAAATTTGACTTTTCACAATCCTGTTAAGCTCTCCACGCAGATAATTATTTGTTCATCCATTTAGACTGCAATTCGGCTTCAAATTGTCTTGGGTACAAAGTTATGTATATGCAATTTCTACCTTCTAAAAAATCTACGAGTTTTTTAAGGTTTATTCCAGAAGAAATAAGGCCTAAAAATTCTAAGTGAACAAAAGTTGTATGGGCAAAGGCTGATTTTCCTGTGTTTTTCTCATCAGGCTGTAAGGACTACTACCTTCTCTGAGAGGAAACCTTATTTCAGAGGCTTATTTGCCATAGGAAATAAGGCTTAAATAATTCTGAAAATAATGATGATATTGCAAATCACATTTGCAGTGAGAATGCAATGAATGGTAGTGCAAATTACGTTTGCATTCCCATTCACAATTGAATGGTTATGCAAACCACATTTGCATTCGCATTCACTACTGAATGGTAGTGCAAGCCACATTTGCATTACCATTCGCTACTGAATGGTAGTGCAAACCACATTTGCATTACCATTCACTACTGAATGGTAGTGCAAGCCATATGTGCATTACCATTCACTACTGAATGGTAGTGCAAACCACATTTGCATTACCATTCACTACTGAATGGTAGTGCAAATCACATTTGCATTACCATTCACTAGTGAATGGTAATGCACTTTGAATGGTAATGCAAAAATGCCCATCCTTGGTTCGTATGAGTGAGGAGCAGTGCATAGGCATATAATTTTTTCTATAAATTATTTAATTTCTTTATAATTAATAAATAAAGTTTTTAGTTTTGTACCATTTGTGATTTACTTCGTTTTTGGTTCGTTGGCAAATGTGCTCACTATCTATATATTAATAGGCTAACATTTTTTCCATACAAACAATTGCCAGGCTGTTTAGCACATTTAACATACTCATATCCACATAAAATTGCTATGGATGTGTTCGTATGAGTCAGGAGCAGTGCATAGGCATATAATTTTTTCTATAAATTATTTAATTTCTTTATAATTAATAAATAAAGTTTTTAGTTTTGTACCATTTTTGATTTACTTCGTTTTTGCTTCGTTGGCAAATCTGCTCACTATCTATATCAGGGCTGCTCAACGCTCTTGTATTGAAAGTACAAAACTCAATACATCTACAAATTTTGTATATGCACTGAAAATTTTTTTTGCTCATTTAAATTTTTTTATGAATTCCAATAAAATATTATTTTAGAATTTATTTTCAAATAGTAGTATCACATACATACAAATTTTTTTATTTTTTATATGAAAATTTTTTGAATACTAATTTTTTGCAGTGTTTTCATTTTTTGAATTTTTTTTTTCATTACACATTTGTTATTGTAAATTTCGATTTCTTACGGCAGTGCTCGAGCTCCTATACAAAGTGCCTTTGCTCTGCACATTCAATATGAATCATAGGCACATACATATAAAATTTTTTTATATCTCAGTGCTTATGGCAGTGTGTGGGGTTCGACCTCACAACCAAGGTACCCCTGGAAAGCACACACGCACGCTCACTCACTTTACTTACGTTTAGTTCCTTTTTAGTTCACAAATAAATATTATGATTTTTTACTGTTCTTATTTATCTTTTTAATGTTAATTTATTTCACAAAATGTCTTTTAAAATTTTATTTCAAATGTTCTTTTATGTTTTATAAAAACTATATTTTGATATTTTTTCTATGTCTGTATGTATTTATATTTTTCACTCACGAAAAACTGCACCGCTCGACCACGATTGCTGACATTAGAATAAAATCAAGATGGCCGGCCGGCTTCTTCAAAGCCGAATGCCGAACGACCATTATTCATTCCCAACCTGTTCCAACACCTGTTCATCAATCGCGAATAGATGACCAGGGTTGCCACAAGTTGGCAGTGGAAAATTTATTAGCTGTGTTTCATGATGCCTGTGTTTAATTGGCTTTAAGATATTGTATTACATCATCCCCCTTTACAAAGAAGATTGAAGTCGACAAATTGATCAGATTTGTCGGCTTCACTCTTTTTTTGGTGAAGATTATACAAAATTGAAATGTAAATGTAATATTGAAGATGGCAAATTACTTTAGCTTTAGTGGTCGCTACGGTGGATACTTATTAATTACCTTAACCAATTAATTAATATAATTACGTAACTACTTATTTTAAATTGTTGCTTATATTTATTTTATATATCTACTTTATGATTTTATACATATGTATTTACGTATATTTAAGATTAAATTAAATTTTGTTAATACTACTTATTTTATTAAAATTTTTTTTTTTTATTTTGTAGTTATTACTTTTGTTTTTATATATTTCAATAGTGCAATACTACTATATTTTGTTAACATGCGAATTCAATTATTTTACTTTTGTTTATTTTGTTCTTATGTTATACCTATGTATATGTATTAGCGTTTAATTTTTACTTATTTCCTAATATAAATGATTTCAAAATTTTGAAAAATAATATTTCAGCAAATTATGTATTGGTTTTCAATTCGATTTCCGTATTCGATTCTTATGCACAGTTTTTAATTTATTCTTTTTATTATCAAAACATGTGACATTTACACCATCTACGTTTTCTACCATATATGGTCCCTCATAAATATTCTTATGCTTATCTCGCGGTTCTTTTTGGATTAAAACCATATCGTTTTTGTTTACTGTTAGTGGTTGTGCTTTTTTGTCGTATAAGCCTTTATTTCTTATTTTATGTTTTTCGACAAATTCTTTAGCTAAAATATGGGTTTTTTGAATTCGGTATTTTATCTCTTTTGAATAGTTTTCGGTATTGTAAATTGGTTCAATTTTTTCGTGCTTCAATTCAGTTGGCAATATGGCCTTTTTCCCAAAAACTAATTCAAAAGGTGTAAGTTTATTGTCGAATACTGTATTTGGCGTTGTGTTATGCCAAAAAGAGAAATATTTCAAATATGTATCCCAGTCATCAAAAGTTTCGTCCAAGTATGCACGTAAGTATTCGTTGAAAACTCTATGGTTACGTTCGATAGTGCCTACAGTTTCGTGATGATGGGGTGTTGAGAAATTGTGATTTATGTTTAATAAAGTAGTTAGATTCGCGAAAATTTCGTTTTTAAACTCTGTACCTAAATCTGATTTAATTGATTTCATAGCACCGTATATTAGAATGAAACTTTCGAAAAGTGCTGAAGCGATAGTTTTTGCGCTTTTATCTGGTATTGCTATTGTTACTAAGTATTTTGTCAGATCGCAAATTATGGTAAGTGCGAACTTATTACCATATTTTGATTCTGGTAAAGGACCGATTGTATCAATTACGACAATATCAAATGGTTTATTAGGGGTAGGAGTTAAAACTAGTTCTTCTTTGTTTCCTATTTTTACTTTGTTAAGAAGACATTTTTCGCATTTTTTAACATAACTAGCAATATCTCTCGTCATGTTTTTCCAGTAAAATTTGTTTCGTAATTTGGCATATAATTTTTTCGTTCCGCAATGACCTCCAGAGATGGGATCATTGTGATATATTTCGAGTAATTTTAATTTTTGTTCCTGATCTGTAATTGTTTGAATTGGATCCAATAAAATAATTGTTAAATCTTTTAGAATTTTATTTCCTCTCTCTTTAAAATTTGTAATTGTAATATATTTGAAAATTAAATCGTCTTTTGGCCATTCTATTTTCTTAATTTTAAAATTTCCGGCTTCTATTTCTAGCCTCGAAAGTAAAGTATCGAAATTCTTTATTTCGTTAGAAAATTCAAAATCAAGTAAAATTGTTCTTTTATGTTTTATATGTGCGCATATTCTTAAAAATTGTTTATTACACTGGATCACAAAATGAAATTTTTTGTCTGTACTTTGGACGTGACTATCCTATCTATATGTAAAATCGGTCGCTGATTCCGAAAATCGGGTTCATTTTTAATTCTATGGGAAGGTTTTTGAGATATCGGCAATTTACCGTTATTTGGCCAATGGGTACACTTAATCCAGTATAGCTCTTTAACACAGTGAGTTATCTTCTTTGGGGTGACACCATACGAAAGAAAATTAAATTTCATTATTATAAATTTTAGGCCATTGAATTAAATTTGTTACGTTTCTGTTCGAGCTTTTTGGCCGGTGAAGATGAAAAGCGAAAACAAAGCTTCCTTTTTGCTCTCCTACGCGTTTCGGCGTCTTTTCCGCCTTCTTCAGGGAGACTGTTTTATTCAACAAATATATAAAAAAACATACATATATACATTAATTTAACATATGACAATAATTAAAAACTATAAAAATTACCAAATGTTGCACAAATATAGATTAAAACATAATTTTCACTAAAATAATTTGCACTTACATTTAACAAAAATTTTTCCGAAAGTTTCACATCTATCAACGCTTATACAGATATACAGACATACATAAAACATAAATCGTCTTTCTTATTGTCATCCGTATTTCCGTTTTTTCTTTGTTATCGTTGTTCGGTATACACAATTTATGTTGTCTACATCTTCTTTGTAATTCATTGCGTCATATATTCTTTCTTGGATGCGCAGACTTTCTAATGTCAGTCTTGTTTTTGTTCGTCTCTCTATGTCCAGTATCTTCGCATGATCAAAGTCCGCTTCATGTCCAGTATTTGTCATGTGTTGGGCTAATGCTGTTGTTGACTTTAGGTTTCTTACGTCTGCTTTATGTTCGCCTATTCTTGTACCTAATGCGCGTTTTGTAGTCCCTATATAAGTTTTGTTACACGGTTCGTTGTCTTTCCCTTTGCATTTTATCTCATAGACTACATTGTGTTGTTGCTCTTTGTTGATATTGTCTTTCATTTTGCTAAAAATATTGTTGAGTGTATATTGTGGTTTATGTGCAAAATTTAGTTCGTCATTTCTAATGCAACTTCGTAAAGTTTTATTGTCTGTTAGGCCGTGAATGTATGTGACCCCCCTAAATGTCTTCTTTTTGTTGTTGTCTGTTATTGGCGTATTCTCTTTGTTTGTTTTTCGCCTGCATTTTGTTGTTGCTAACCATCTATTTATCGTTTTGATTGGGTATGCGTTTTTTTGTAAAATGTTTCTTATCATAGTGTCATTATTTTTTCTGAGCGCCTGGTCGCTCAACGCGTAGATTTTGTTTATAAGGTTCACAGCCGTATTTCTTTTCTGAGTCCAGGGGTGGTTAGAATGAAAGTTTATTATCCTTGAGGATGATATTGGTTTGGCATACCAGCTAGTCAAAAGTCTTTTTTCCTTTCTGTGTATTTCAATGTCTAGGAAGGGTAGTTTTTTGTCCTTTTCCAATTCAGTCGTGAACTGGATTTTCTTATGTTGTTTATTCAGTACCGTCAGTATTTCTTCCACGTCCTTCTGTTTTACAATAGCGAATATATCATCTACATATTTCGTTATGTATTTGATATATATGTCATTCGATTTCAGTTCGGCTAATGCGTCGTCGAGTATTTGGTCCAGAACAATATCGGCCACGGTTGGCGATAAGGGGTTACCCATCGGCATACCGTGGACTTGTTGGTAGTAGACACCGTCAAATAAAAAATAATTATTATCCCTTAAGCAAAATTCTATGGTGTCTAAAAATTGTTTTCTTGTCAAGTTAATGGTATTTTTAAGGGATGTCCATTTTTGCATTATAGTGCGGATCGCTAAATATACTGGTATATTTGTGAATAATGATACGACGTCAAATGATATAAGAATTTCATCTTCTTCAATAGTCAAGTCTTGTAGTTTATCCTTAAGTTGTAGTGAATTTTTAATATTGTAGTCATTAGAAATTAATTGTTTTAGTGATTGTCCTATGAATTTAGAGAGTTCTAAACAGGGTAGATTAATTGAGGAAGATATAGGTCGTAAAGGTGTGTTCATTTTGTGGATTTTGGGAAGACCATATAGTCTGGGAGCTGTTGCTGCAGTACATGTCAGTTTGTGTTTTAGTTTAATGTCAATGTTCCCTTGTTTGTGTATTTCATTGACCAGTGCATTGTTTTTTCTTAATAATTTTTGTGTTGGGTCCAACCGTATGGTTTTGTACGTATCTTTGTCACCAAGTAGTTCCCTCATCTTTTCGTTGTATTCATTTTTATACATAAGTACTGTTTTATTCCCCTTGTCTGCACTCGTGATCATGACTGAGTCTTTGTTCTCTTGTATTATTTTCTTCGTGTCGTCATAAATTTTTAAAATAAACTTCTCTCTATTGTTATTTCTAAACTTATCACTAAAATTCTTAATCTTACAAGCTACGTTGCACCTCGCCGTTTCCTTGTCCTTGTCATCGTTCAATGTTTGAATTCCTTGTTCAATTTCTGCTATAAGCCGAACCGGTGATAAATTGGTTTTTGTTGTAGGCAACGCAAACTTGTGTCCTAATGAGAGTAGCCATCGAGACTCGCGGGGAATGATTATGTTAGTTTTGTTGATGAGCCAATCCTCGTTTGTGACGAACCCATATTTTTCAAACCTTTTATCTATTTGTCTGCGTATTTTTTGGTTATGATTTTCCCTTGTGTGTACCTCAATGTAGTTCAAAAATTCTTGTTGGTTTTTCTCTATGGAATCGAAATCGTATTGATCAAGTTTGTTTCTTAAGTCATTTTTCGTATGGTAGATACTGCTGCGGATCAGTTTTATCTGTATATTCGCTTCCTTAATTTCTAAATTAAGGATTTTTATTAAGAAATTTTGTTCTATTTTTTGAAGTTCTTGCTTTGTAATGTCTAGCTTGAATCCTTGTTTTATGTTATTTGTTTTACCCAAAAGGTGTGCTGGAGTTATCCCAAAGTGTTTGCATTCAAGGAGATATTTGAGTCGTTGTTGTTGTTTTGCCAACTTTTTGTGGCTTTTGTTGTACTGTTTGATTATGTAGCATGTACATTCGTCATATTTTAATCTGATATGTTGGAAGAAGTGTTTCATGTTGTATGGTTTTTCTAATTTGTTGAATGTGTTTAATTGTTCGGTTTCAGCTCTCCGAATAATATTTAATTATTATAAATTTTAGGCCATTGAATTAAATTTGTTACGTTTCTGTTCGAGCTTTTTGGCCGGTGAAGATGAAAAGCGAAAACAAAGCTTCCTTTTTGCTCTCCTACGCGTTTCGGCGTCTTTTCCGCCTTCTTCAGGGAGACTGTTTTATTCAACAAATATATAAAAAAACATACATATATACATTAATTTAACATATGACAATAATTTAAAAACTATAAAAATTACCAAATGTTGCACAAATATAGATTAAAACATAATTTTCACTAAAATAATTTGCACTTACATTTAACAAAAATTTTTCCGAAAGTTTCACATCTATCAACGCTTATACAGATATACAGACATACATAAAACATAAATCGTCTTTCTTATTGTCATTCGTATTTCCGTTTTTTCTTTGTTATCGTTGTTCGGTATACACAATTTATGTTGTCTACATCTTCTTTGTAATTCATTGCGTCATATATTCTTTCTTGGATGCGCAGACTTTCTAATGTCAGTCTTGTTTTTGTTCGTCTCTCTATGTCCAGTATCTTCGCATGATCAAAGTCCGCTTCATGTCCAGTATTTGTCATGTGTTGGGCTAATGCTGTTGTTGACTTTAGGTTTCTTACGTCTGCTTTATGTTCGCCTATTCTTGTACCTAATGCGCGTTTTGTAGTCCCTATATAAGTTTTGTTACACGGTTCGTTGTCTTTCCCTTTGCATTTTATCTCATAGACTACATTGTGTTGTTGCTCTTTGTTGATATTGTCTTTCATTTTGCTAAAAATATTGTTGAGTGTATATTGTGGTTTATGTGCAAAAATTAGTTCGTCATTTCTAATGCAACTTCGTAAAGTTTTATTGTCTGTTAGGCCTGACCAGGCGCTCAGAAAAAATAATGACACTATGATAAGAAACATTTTACAAAAAAACGCATACCCAATCAAAACGATAAATAGATGGTTAGCAACAACAAAATGCAGGCGAAAAATAAACAAAGAGAATACGCCAATAACAGACAACAACAAAAAGAAGACATTTAGGGGGGTCACATACATTCACGGCCTAACAGACAATAAAACTTTACGAAGTTGCATTAGAAATGACGAACTAATTTTTGCACATAAACCACAATATACACTCAACAATATTTTTAGCAAAATGAAAGACAATATCAACAAAGAGCAACAACACAATGTAGTCTATGAGATAAAATGCAAAGGGAAAGACAACGAACCGTGTAACAAAACTTATATAGGGACTACAAAACGCGCATTAGGTACAAGAATAGGCGAACATAAAGCAGACGTAAGAAACCTAAAGTCAACAACAGCATTAGCCCAACACATGACAAATACTGGACATGAAGCGGACTTTGATCATGCGAAGATACTGGACATAGAGAGACGAACAAAAACAAGACTGACATTAGAAAGTCTGCGCATCCAAGAAAGAATATATGACGCAATGAATTACAAAGAAGATGTAGACAACATAAATTGTGTATACCGAACAACGATAACAAAGAAAAAACGGAAATACGAATGACAATAAGAAAGACGATTTATGTTTTATGTATGTCTGTATATCTGTATAAGCGTTGATAGATGTGAAACTTTCGGAAAAATTTTTGTTAAATGGAAGTGCAAATTATTTTAGTGAAAATTATGTTTTAATCTATATTTGTGCAACATTTGGTAATTTTTATAGTTTTTAATTATTGTCATATGTTAAATTAATGTATATATGTATGTTTTTTTTATATATTTGTTGAATAAAACAGTCTCCCTGAAGAAGGCGGAAAAGACGCCGAAACGCGTAGGAGAGCAAAAAGGAAGCTTTGTTTTCGCTTTTCATCTTCACCGGCCAAAAAGCTCGAACAGAAACGTAACAAATTTAATTCAATGGCCTAAAATTTATAATAATTAAATATTATTCGGAGAGCTGAAACCGAACAATTAAACACATTCAACAAATTAGAAAAACCATACAACATGAAACACTTCTTCCAACATATCAGATTAAAATATGACGAATGTACATGCTACATAATCAAACAGTACAACAAAAGCCACAAAAAGTTGGCAAAACAACAACAACGACTCAAATATCTCCTTGAATGCAAACACTTTGGGATAACTCCAGCACACCTTTTGGGTAAAACAAATAACATAAAACAAGGATTCAAGCTAGACATTACAAAGCAAGAACTTCAAAAAATAGAACAAAATTTCTTAATAAAAATCCTTAATTTAGAAATTAAGGAAGCGAATATACAGATAAAACTGATCCGCAGCAGTATCTACCATACGAAAAATGACTTAAGAAACAAACTTGATCAATACGATTTCGATTCCATAGAGAAAAACCAACAAGAATTTTTGAACTACATTGAGGTACACACAAGGGAAAATCATAACCAAAAAAATACGCAGACAAATAGATAAAAGGTTTGAAAAATATGGGTTCGTCACAAACGAGGATTGGCTCATCAACAAAACTAACATAATCATTCCCCGCGAGTCTCGATGGCTACTCTCATTAGGACACAAGTTTGCGTTGCCTACAACAAAAACCAATTTATCACCGGTTCGGCTTATAGCAGAAATTGAACAAGGAATTCAAACATTGAACGATGACAAGGACAAGGAAACGGCGAGGTGCAACGTAGCTTGTAAGATTAAGAATTTTAGTGATAAGTTTAGAAATAACAATAGAGAGAAGTTTATTTTAAAAATTTATGACGACACGAAGAAAATAATACAAGAGAACAAAGACTCAGTCATGATCACGAGTGCAGACAAGGGGAATAAAACAGTACTTATGTATAAAAATGAATACAACGAAAAGATGAGGGAACTACTTGGTGACAAAGATACGTACAAAACCATACGGTTGGACCCAACACAAAAATTATTAAGAAAAAACAATGCACTGGTCAATGAAATACACAAACAAGGGAACATTGACATTAAACTAAAACACAAACTGACATGTACTGCAGCAACAGCTCCCAGACTATATGGTCTTCCCAAAATCCACAAAATGAACACACCTTTACGACCTATATCTTCCTCAATTAATCTACCCTGTTTACAACTCTCTAAATTCATAGGACAATCACTAAAACAATTAATTTCTAATGACTACAATATTAAAAATTCACTACAACTTAAGGATAAACTACAAGACTTGACTATTGAAGAAGATGAAATTCTTATATCATTTGACGTCGTATCATTATTCACAAATATACCAGTATATTTAGCGATCCGCACTATAATGCAAAAATGGACATCCCTTAAAAATACCATTAACTTGACAAGAAAACAATTTTTAGACACCATAGAATTTTGCTTAAGGGATAATAATTATTTTTTATTTGACGGTGTCTACTACCAACAAGTCCACGGTATGCCGATGGGTAACCCCTTATCGCCAACCGTGGCCGATATTGTTCTGGACCAAATACTCGACGACGCATTAGCCGAACTGAAATCGAATGACATATATATCAAATACATAACGAAATATGTAGATGATATATTCGCTATTGTAAAACAGAAGGACGTGGAAGAAATACTGACGGTACTGAATAAACAACATAAGAAAATCCAGTTCACGACTGAATTGGAAAAGGACAAAAAACTACCCTTCCTAGACATTGAAATACACAGAAAGGAAAAAAGACTTTTGACTAGCTGGTATGCCAAACCAATATCATCCTCAAGGATAATAAACTTTCATTCTAATCACCCCTGGACTCAGAAAAGAAATACGGCTGTGAACCTTATAAACAAAATCTACGCGTTGAGCGACCAGGCGCTCAGAAAAAATAATGACACTATGATAAGAAACATTTTACAAAAAAACGCATACCCAATCAAAACGATAAATAGATGGTTAGCAATAACAAAATGCAGGCGAAAAACAAACAAAGAGAATACGCCAATAACAGACAACAACAAAAAGAAGACATTTAGGGGGGTCACATACATTCACGGCCTAACAGACAATAAAACTTTACGAAGTTGCATTAGAAATGACGAACTAATTTTTGCACATAAACCACAATATACACTCAACAATATTTTTAGCAAAATGAAAGACAATATCAACAAAGAGCAACAACACAATGTAGTCTATGAGATAAAATGCAAAGGGAAAGACAACGAACCGTGTAACAAAACTTATATAGGGACTACAAAACGCGCATTAGGTACAAGAATAGGCGAACATAAAGCAGACGTAAGAAACCTAAAGTCAACAACAGCATTAGCCCAACACATGACAAATACTGGACATGAAGCGGACTTTGATCATGCGAAGATACTGGACATAGAGAGACGAACAAAAACAAGACTGACATTAGAAAGTCTGCGCATCCAAGAAAGAATATATGACGCAATGAATTACAAAGAAGATGTAGACAACATAAATTGTGTATACCGAACAACGATAACAAAGAAAAAACGGAAATACGAATGACAATAAGAAAGACGATTTATGTTTTATGTATGTCTGTATATCTGTATAAGCGTTGATAGATGTGAAACTTTCGGAAAAATTTTTGTTAAATGTAAGTGCAAATTATTTTAGTGAAAATTATGTTTTAATCTATATTTGTGCAACATTTGGTAATTTTTATAGTTTTTAATTATTGTCATATGTTAAATTAATGTATATATGTATGTTTTTTTATATATTTGTTGAATAAAACAGTCTCCCTGAAGAAGGCGGAAAAGACGCCGAAACGCGTAGGAGAGCAAAAAGGAAGCTTTGTTTTCGCTTTTCATCTTCACCGGCCGAAAAGCTCGAACAGAAACGTAAAAATTAAATTTCTTTTTCGCGTCTCCTATAACATTTTTCTCTAACTCTTATAGTTTCTGAAATATTGACGATTAAATTTTAATTTTTTCGATTTTTTACGATTTTTTGAAGAAAAAATTGACTTTGTCAGACAATATCTTTAAAACCAATGTCTTCACCTTCGGTTTTAATCTTTTACGTGAAGCTCCATTCCATTAGCAAAAAAATAAGCTATCAACGAAGAAAATCCATGGTAAAATGGAAAAGTTATAGGCGATCAAGTAAATACAGCCAAGTCGCACAATGCCTCTACACGGGTATATTTTATGCATGTTATACCCGTAAATGGGCTTGTATCTACCGCGCTGCCAATGTGCTGCTACTGCAGATGTGTAGGTATTGGTACAATATGCATAGAATGTACGCGTGCAGAGGCATTGCGCGACCTGGCTGTATTTACTTGATCGCCTATAACTTTTCCATTTTACAATGGATTTTCATCGTTGATAGCTTATTTTTTTGATAATAGAATGGAGCTTCATGAAAAGGAGTAAAACCGAAGGTAAAAATATTGGTTTTAAAGATATTGCCTGACAAAGTCAATTTTTTCTTCAAAAAATCGTAAAAAATCGAAAAAATTAAAATTTAATCGTCAATATTTCAGAAACTATAAGAGTTAGAGAAAAATTTTATAGGAGCCGTGAAAAGGAAATTTAATTTTATTTCGCTTGGTGTCACCCTAAGGAATATAACTCACTGTGTTAAAGAGATATACAGGATTAAGTGGACACATTGGCCAAATAACGGTAAATTGCCGATATCTCAAAAACCTTCCCATAGAATTAAAAATGAACCCGATTTTCGGAATCAGCGACCGATTTTATATATAGAAAGGATGGTTGCGTTCAGAGTATTTTTTGGCTGTAGAGCAGTGTTATTTTTATCATGAAATATTGTGGATCTGATACGAGGAATTTTGTTTGAAAAATTATGCGTAAATTTATCGTACACGTTTAATGTTTGTATGTTTTCGTATGAATTGATATTTTCGCTTGAGCTGTTTTTCTCCTTTTTCTTAGTCATAGCCCTAGTCTGAACTGCAAGTATATTTTTTGTTGAGTTTTTTATTTCGTCTATGGTGATACGTGAAAGTGCATCGGCACCTACATTGGATTTTCCTTTTATATACTCTATAGTAAAATTGTATTCTGCCAATTCAAATCTGATTCTCGAAAGTTTTGAAGATGGGTCTTTCATGTTGAATAAGTAGACTAAAGGCCTGTGGTCAGATTTTACTATAAAATGATTTCCATATACGTATGGTCTAAATTGTTTGATGGCAAAATAAATAGCTAATAACTCTAACTCAATGATGGCTTTCTTTTGTTCTGCATTATTGAAAGATTTTGAAGCATAGCAAATAGGTAAATCGTTGCCCTGATGATTTTGGCTTAGTATTGCTCCACACCCAGTTTTTGAAGCATCTACTGTGATGATAAACTGTTTGGAAAAATCTGGGTATTGTAATAATTTAGGTGACATTAGGGATGCTCTTAATGCATCAAATGCTTCATCACATGTTTTGTCCCAATTAAATTCGACTCTATTTCTACTCAATTTATTTAAAGGTGCTGCCAGAGATGCAAAATTCGGAATAAAGCGTCTGTAGTAGTTCGCAAAAGCGACGAAACGTCTTACAGCGTCTTTGTCTTTTGGTTTAGTATATTTCCTAATTGCATCTATTTTTGAATCGTCTGGTAACAAACCTTTAGCTGAACATTTGTGACCTAAAAATGTGACTTCGGGTCTAAGAAAATTGCATTTATTCGGATTGAGCTTGAGATTGAATGATCTGCAAGTGTCGAATACTTTGGTCAAATTTTTTATGTGATGTGATTCGTTACATCCAATGACTATAATGTCATCTACATAAAGAAATGCTACGTTAGATTGTACGCCTGAAAATGCAATGGTCATCATTCTTGAAAACGAGTTTGGTGCAATATTCAGACCAAATGGCAATACTTTCCATCTATAAGCTCCGCGATCAGTAGAGAATGAAGTTATATCACGTGAATCAACATGTAAAGGTATTTGGTGAAATCCAGAAAAAAGGTCTAAAGTTGAGAAATATTTGGCTCTGCCAAGATTGTCTAAAATATCGTCGATTCGTGCTAACGGAAATTTGTCAGCTATTAGCTTCTTGTTAACTGCACGAAAATTAACACACATTCTGTAAGCTTTTTCACCATTGATTTTCTTTTTGGGAACTAGTATAAGAGGGCTGTTATAGTTCGAATAACTTTCTTCAATTAAATCATTTTCTAGTAATTTTGTTACTTGCTTGTTTATTTCTTCTCGCTGAGAATATGGTAGGCGATAATTTTTCACATACACCGGCTCGTTGTCAGTTACACGTAATTTTTGCTCATAAAAATTATTTAATGTCATTTTGTCGTTGTTAAGAGCGAATATGTCAGCATATTGTATGCAAAGGTCTAAAAGTTCAGATGGATAATTTTTAGGAAATTGATTTTTTAAAATTGAAGTAAGCTCGGTAATACGTTTATCATCTGTGTTTGTTTTATTAATAACATAGACGTGATAGTTTGATAGTTTTTCCGTCCGAATGGAATTTTTATTTACGAATTGTATGTCATTTGTGGTATTGATTAATTTTATGACTGGGTTGTCAGAATTTGCAATGCATCTTGCTGTAAATACTCCTTTTTGTATTTCTTGAGATTCAACGAAAAGTGGAGTCGTTGAGTGACCTAAGTCAAAAATTCTAAAAACTTCACACCTTGGTGGTATAATACACATATCGCTTTCTGTTCCGTGAAGGATTGGCATATTGACTCTTTCATTGTTTGCCCAGAATGAGATGCTATTATTGGAATAATTTATAACGCATTTGTTATATTTGAGAAAGTCTTTACCCAGTATACCATCTGATGGGATATTAAAATCGTCATTTACCTCATGTAAATTATGTCCGATGGGAATATTTGAGAAATGTAAGTCTATGTTTATTTTACCTAAAGTAGAAACAGTATTTGATGTCACGCCAGCGATGTTAACTATATCGTCTGTATTGATGGGAATATTCTTATTGAGACTTGAAACTTTAATCAAAGAAATATCAGCCTGTGTATCTAGTAAAAATGTGCATAATTTGTTAGATCCGGTTATATAAATTTCGACAAAGTCCGAGTAATTTAAATTCAAACAAAAAATATTTTTCGCATTTAATCGCTTATCTCTTCGTCGTCCCTCAGTGTTCGCTGCTGAGGGGCTTCGGCGTTTAAAGCGCGAACATTTGTGTTATTTCGCGTATTGGAATTTCCGTTGCTGTTGTTGGTTCTATTTTCCGATCTATTTTGATTGTTGTTGTTATTACGCGAATTGTTATTACCCCTATTGTCATTATTTTGCCGATAATTGTTGTTTTGTCTATTTTGGTTGTTGTTGTTATACCTACTGGTATTATTGTTGTACCTATTAAAGTTGTTATTGTTGTTGTTGTTGAACCTATTATAGTTATTGTTGTTGTATCTATTGAAATTACTATTGTTGTTGTATCTATTCAAGTTGTTATTGTTATTACGGAAATTGTTGTGATTGGGAAATCTTGAGCGAAAAGCTAAAACCTGTCTTTCTGTCGCCTGATTATTCTGTTCTACGATCATCTTTGCTACTACGTCTTTTGCATCAGTGAAGGAAGTCGATGCCAGAATTGCTTTAACTAAGTCAGAGCGCGTATTTAATCTGCAAACATTTACTGATTGCTCGACTGCCATTTCATGCGCTTTAGCCTTCGACATGCCTTCAATTATTAGAGATCGCTCTAAAGCATCAGCTAGTTCTTCTACATGTTTGGCAAAATCTGTTAAGTTATTATTGGAAACTCTCAGTGAAGCTATTTTCCCTGCAACTACCTTGGAATTGTCCGGTTTAATACGAATTCTCAGAGCGTTTTTAATGTCTTGTATAGACGTCACATTAGTCGGAATTGCTTCCCGTGCTTTTCCTTCAAATTTCGATTTGACAAAAGATATAAGAGTTATCTCCAGGTTTGCTTCTGCTAGACCTTCTATTAATCCAATTTTGTCTAGGAAGGAATCTAACGCTAATGGATCGCCAGCGTAATTTTCTCTTATAATCGTAGCGCAATAACTGATAAAAGACTTCTTTTGTTCGACTGTAGCCATATCGGAAAAGTTATTAAATGGTTCTGCAAAATTCGATGAAATGTTCTGTAAATTGTTAGGTGAGCTAGTGGCTTTTAATAAATCGTCTGAAATAGCTATTGAATCCTTAAAATCGTCTTCAGATTCGGAATTCTCTATATTGAAATCTTCTATGAGCGCCAGAGGATCTGACGAAATTTCTAATTTGATGTCTAATTTTTCGAAACACTCTTTTAATTTATCCTTGTTACGTGCGATTCTCGATAGTACTTCTGAAAGATTTTCAACTTGACTTTTATTAACGTGTATCAAAATAGCATTAAAAGTATTTATTAAATCTTCTTTATATTCTTTAAGCTTTGACTCGTTTGTTGTTAATTTACGATTTTGCAATATGCGCTTAGTAACTTTTTTAAAATTCTCTTGGTTTTGCTTAAAAACCTCGACAAAGTCTGTCATAACACGATAATGCTAAAAAAAAGTACAAGTTGCAATTGACAAAAGCACCAGTCAAATCTTCAAAAGCACGTAACACGATAATTGTAAAAAAATTTTTAAGCCGTTTCTAGTTCACCACATCTATTGAGAATTCTTGAAAATGTTGACTATTTGTATGATTTGCCAAAATGTTGAATTTGAATTGATATTATGCTGCTATTGTTGTTGAAACTTGTTGAAATTTTGAATGATTTGCCGAAAATTTTGAATTGTAATGAAAAATTTATATATGTATAACTACATGATTTAGTCCAAGCCTCTAAAATTGTGAAAAATCCTGTAAAATTTAGAAAATCCTGTAAAATTTAGAAAATCCTGTAAAATATGTCTGTTGCAATGTAATTTCAGAGAGTTAAATATGTTGTACTGGCTAGTATGTTATTTTATTCGAAATTGAAAATCCTGTATTGTGACAAAGCTGTTTTATATATATATCACGGACGCACCGCTTTCATAAAAAAAATGTAATTGTTTTACGTGACGGCCGCACCGTGGCACAATCAAAAAAAGTTATATTTTAACGTGACGGCCGCACCGTTTCACTAGCAAAAAGACAAATGTGTTTTATATTTTTACGGACGCACCGCTTTAATCAAAAAAATATTTATTTTAACGTGTCGGCCGCACCGTTCCACAAGCAAAAATGTTTTTGTAATTAAAAAAAATGTATTATTGAATTGTATGCATCTATATGTATATGCATGTACACATATTGCATGTAACTAAATATATGCGATCCAGCCTAATGTGACGCTGTATGTGTTTAGATTAATATGTAATGTACGCATACGGCAAACCAACTGTATGCGATTGACATTAGGATGGATCCGCAAGTACTTGCATGCATATACATATACAAACACTTGTAGAGAAAATTGTATTTCAAATTATGTTTATATTATGTATTTTATATATATTATTATATGTATGGTTAATTACAGCAAAAACGATTTGGCTTTTATTAATTCTATTGTCAACTGTAGCTATTGGGTAATTTGGAAATTTGCAAAAAGATTCGGAAAATTTTGTAAGTATATATGCGTATTGTAGAAGACGATGATGGTGATGGCAATTTTGTAATAATTTCTATTGATTCTAATGAAAACTATGTATGTATGAATCTATGCTTATCATAAGAAATCCTGTATTTACTGAAAGTTGTAATTTGGAAAATATTTTAGTGAGTATTATTAATTTCAAACGAATTTACTGTATATAAATAGAAAAGTCATGTTTGAATATAATTATTATTTGAGATGATTGGTGGAATTCATAAATATGTACGTTTAAGTAATGTGAACAGTATTTCCATATGAAAACTTTACAATAGCAAAATAATTATATATACATACGTAGATATACACATACATATCTTAAGACTTCTTACTTTTCGCTGCCGTCGCCAATGCTCTGCTGCTTCCGCCGTCTTCTGCCGTTGCCAACCAGTTCTGCTACTATGCTGTTCTGCTCTGCTTCGCCGTCGCCAACAATTCTTTCCTCTGCTTTTTTGTTTATTGGTTTTCGCTAATGGCGTTGCTAACCGTACTTATAACCGACTGTATAACCGTCTGCATGACCTTATGAATAACCGCTTGTGCCAAGGTGACTTTTCGCTTGACTTATGGAGTGGCGTTATTTTCAGAGCCGTTAATGCCGTTTTATGTTGTTTTATTGTGACAGCTATATGGCTTTCGACAAGACTGTACCGATATCTCATATGAATATATGACGATTTTGCAACATCGGGTGTACGTTTGTATGTATTTTCGCCTGCATGTGGTGCTTTCGTTTCACATAAGGAAGTATGTACGTATATATTCGTGTGCGCTTTATTGCGTCACCTATGTATGTATGTTGAAAAAAACTTCTTTTTTTGGATTTTTAGGATTTTATTATTTTTTTGTAAGCGTTTTTGAATTTAAAAATTTTTTTTTTTTTTTTTTGTTGCTTTTTCGATTTTTTAATTTTTTTTGTAGATTTTTTAATTTTTTATATTTTTTTGTAAATTTTTTTTTTTGTTTTTATATATTTTTTTTTGGATTTTTGGTTTTATAATTTTATGATGATTTTTCCATTTTGATGGATTTTATATGTACTTTTCATTTCGTAGAAATTTTGCATTTTGGTGTTGCGGGTTGCTTAAACGCTCCCGGGCGGCTTCTTCCTCCAAGTGGCCATTCCGCCAGATTTGTGGCCACGCGCCACGGGCGCCATGTTGGGTTCGACCTCACAACCAAGGTACCCCTGGAAAGCACACACCCACGCTCACTCACTTTACTTACGTTTAGTTCCTTTTTAGTTCACAAATAAATATTATGATTTTTTACTGTTCTTATTTATCTTTTTAATGTTAATTTATTTCACAAAATGTCTTTTAAAATTTTATTTCAAGTGTTCTTTTATGTTTTATAAAAACTATATTTTAATATTTTTTCTATGTCTGTATGTATTTATATTTTTCACTCACGAAAAACTGCACCGCTCGACCACGATTGCTGACATTAGAATAAAATCAAGATGGCCGGCCGGCTTCTTCAAATCCGAATGCCGAACGACCATTATTCATTCCCAACCTGTTCCAACACCTGTTCATCAATCGCGAATAGATGACCAGGGTTGCCAGAAGTTGGCAGTGGAAAATTTATTAGCTGTGTTTCATGATGCCTGTGTTTAATTGGCATTAAGATATTGTATTACAAGTGCAAAGAAAATTTTATTTTCATATTTGAAGTGAAAATATGTATCTGTGCCTATGATTCGGTACAAAACAAAAACAATTGTGCTTTGAGTGCCTATGAGGTGAGCAGCCCTGATCTATATATTAATAGGCTAACATTTTTTCCATACAAACAATTGCCAGGCTGTTTAGCACATTTAACATACTCATATCCACATAAAATTGATATGGATGTGTTCGTATGAGTCCGGAGCAGTGCATAGGTATATAATTTTTTCTATAAATTATTTAATTTCTTTATAATTAATAAATAAAGTTTTTAGTTTTGTACCATTTTTGATTTACTTCGTTTTTGCTTCGTTGGCAAATGTGCTCACTATCTATATATTAGGCGAGTTCCCGTGGCAGTGATCCAGATCCGGATAAGAAGTTTGCATGCAAATGCAACAATAATTCTGTGATCCTGGCGTTTATCTGTATCAATTTCGGATCCATATAGATTGTAATAGGTTGTTTTGATCCAGATAAATACCAGGATCACAAAAATGTTGTCGCATTTGCTTGCAAAATTTGTATCCGGATCTGGATCACTGCCACGGGAACTCAGCTATTAATAGGCTAACATTTCTTCCATACAAACAATTGCCAGGCTGTTTAGCACATTTAACATACTCATATCCACATAAAATTGATGTGGACGTGTTCGTATGAGTGAGGAACAGTGCATAGGCATATAATTTTTTCTATAAATTATTTAATTTCTTTATAATTAATAAATAAAGTTTTTAGTTTTGTACCATTTTTTGATTTACTTCGTTTTTGGTTCGTTGGCAAATGTGCCCACTATCTATATATTAATAGGCTAACATTTTTCCCATACAAACAATTGCCAGGCTGTTTAGCACATTTAACATACTCATATCCACATAAAATTGATATGGATGTGTTCGTATGAGTGAGGAGCAGTGCATAGGCATATAATTTTTTCTATAAATTATTTAATTTCTTTATAATTAATAAATAAAGTTTTTAGTTTTGTACCATTTTTGATTTACTTCGTTTTTGGTTCGTTGGCAAATGTGCCCACTATCTATATATTAATAGGCTAACATTTTTTCCATACAAACAATTGCCAGGCTGTTTAGCACATTTAACATACTCATATCCATATAAAATTGATATGGATGTGTTCGTATGAGTGAGGAGCAGTGCATATAATTTTTTCTATAGATTATTTAATTTGCTTATAATTAATAAATAAAATCTTTATTTAAGATAAATAGATATCGTAAACACAGTTGAAGAGTCGCTTTAATTTAAAAGCGCTCAACACCGGGCCTACCTTCCTAGATCTGCCTTGATTTTGACCATGATTTCGCGTCGGACCGTGATCAAAAGGGCAAATCAGTGTTGCGGTACAACTGGAATTTGCTTATCTCCGCGAAAAGGAATAATTTTTGTACCAATACAAAGTTGAAAAAATAAATTGCATGGTCGAATTTCGAGCACCGGCGATACTAGTTATTATTATTGGCTGAAAAAAGCTATTATATATAATACTTATTTCCGCGGTAATTTTTAACACTTGTTCTCAAAGGTTGAATGGCGATAACAAGACCACGAGAATCCATTTAAGGTTGTCCGCAGCTTCCTTTCGGAAAATTGTTCATAACATTCCTATAAAGCGCTGGGGATGGTCAGTGGAGTATGAATTAATTTGCTTCTTACATATATTGGATGGCATGTGGATGCAGATATAGGGTAGTTGCTGGGTTTTTAGCAGAGTCCAACATAACTGTTAAGTTTTTTCTAATACCATGTCTCCACATAACGTGTTTCGCTCTTTTTTTCTGCATTTTCTCTCTCAATCTTGTTTCGACACGGAAACCAGTGCCGAAACTCGCCAATTTCCATACAAATTTCTGAGAGCGAGTGAAGATTGAAACACTGTTTCATTCTGAATCATCTTGCCAACCTCGATGATATCGATGTCTTCTCTAATTTTGTATCGAAAATCTATCGAAATCTCACACAGACCAAAACAAAGACGCAAAAATAAGCAAACATGCAAACATTTAAGAAGAACAAGAAAGAGAAATGTCAAACTGAATCACGATTAGCCACGTGGAGACGGGTTATTGAGCGAGATGTTTTGCTACATGTTTCTCTGGTGAATCAAGTTATGTGGAGACGGGCTTTAAGTGTCCTAAAATAACAGTTTCATGTAAACACAAAAGCATAATAGTTGAGCAACGCCGATAACAGTTATTGTTTACAGACTAGCTGTTTCCCTCAGTGGGAAACCTTTATACCATGTCTCCACATAACGTGTTTCGCTCTTTTTTTCTGCATTTTCTCTCTCAATCTTGTTTCGACACGGAAACCAGCGCCGAAACTCGCCAATTTCCATACAAATTTCTGAGAGCGAGTGAAGATTGAAACACTGTTTCATTCTGAATCATCTTGCCAACCTCGATGATATCGATGACTTCTCTAATTTTGTATCGAAAATCTATCGAAATCTCACACAGACCAAAACAAAAACGCAAAATATAAGCAAACATACAAACATTTAAGAAGAGCAAGAAAGAGAAATGCTGAACTGAATCACGATCAGCCATGTGGAGACGGGCTTTTATTTTCAATTTTTTTCCGTCACTGTTGGACAGTGACGGTTATCGCTGAGCAGCGAAAAATTTCTGTCGCGAAAGGATGGATATTTCGGGCAGAGAAAAAATAAAAGTCCTTTGTGCATGTATGTGTCGTACGCACGTACATGTGCCACTCCGTTGAGGATGAACATATGAAATACATATGTATGCATGTAGGTATGTAATTATAATAAATAATACGCCGGTATGCAGGCGAGCAGGTAATGCAATTTTCCATGTTTATTATACATTATTGAATCTTTCGTTTAACATTTTTTTTGCATATACATACATACATATGTACATATGTAACGACCTCTTTTTATACATATATATAGATTAGGTAGTCGCCTTTTATTAAATTTTAAGTGAGAGGCGGTAAAATCTTAATACCAAAATAATAAATTCGTTATTTTTAATAAAGCCGAACTCTAAGTATTAACAATAACTAGTATCGCCGGTGCTCGAAATTCGACCATGCAATTTATTTTTTCAACTTTGTATTGGTACAAAAATTATTCCTTTTCGCGGAGATAAGCAAATTCCAGTTGTACCGCAACACTGATTTGCCCTTTTGATCACGGTCCGACGCGAAATCATGGTCAAAATCAAGGCAGATCTAGGAAGGTAGGCCCGGCGTTGAGAGCTTTTAAATTAAAGCGACTCTTCAACTGTGTTTACGATATCTATTTATCTTAACTAAAGATTTTATTTATTAATTATAAGCAAATTAAATAATCTATAGAAAAAATTATATGCACTTCTCCTCACTAATACGAACACATCCATATCAATTTTATGTGGATATGAGTATGTTAAATGTGATAAACAGCCTGGCAATTGTTTGTATGGAAAAAATGTTAGCCTATTAATATATAGATAATATGAAGTAGCTATGTACACAGGTATGCACCTACGTACTACTAAGCTTAACTATGATAAGTTAATATGTATGTAAGTGCATATGTACATACATACATATGTATGCTGTATAAGAATTGCAGAAATATGCAATGCCGACGGCAAATGAACTGGTGCCTCTTTGACACATTTTCGCTAGTTCTGAACCAGCAATTCTGTTCTCTAGTTACTTATTAACTTCCCTGCAGAGTATGTAAAAAATTCAGACACATGCCTTTATAATTACCTATGTATATTAATATGTACATAAATATGTAAGTAACAAATCTAACATCAAATTATATTTTAATACATATATTATGTATCTATTAACTAAATAATTCAAAATAAAATTTCTGTCCATACCTGCTAAGTTACAAAATTGGTTATTTTAAATACAGTCATACCTACTACGAATACAAATTTTCTTCTATTTGCACACATGCGTATGCGCACGAACGTACATACATATCTACATATGCAAACATATTTTTCAGCAACACTTTTCTTTATCCCTCTGTTTTTAACTGTTTTCAAAGGACGGAAAAAAATAAAAGTCTCATTGAAACCGTCACTTGCTGAGGGATATTTTTGAGTGTTGAAAAATAACTCTTAAATGGCAACAGAAAGAAGATCGTTGAGAGGTTGCCCACGGAGAGAAACACTTTGAGTGTAAGAGTTTTCTGTTTCAGTCAGTGGGAAACACTTTGCGCTCAGCGTTTTTGTGTTTCCGTCAGATTATTTTTTGATCAACGCATTCCATTACGCTTTACAAGCTTTCGCACTTTTGCCGTCCAATCGATCCTTCAATTCGCCAGCGATTTATCTAATAAAAGACAACTTAATAGTGTTCAAAAAGTATATATGTATAGCAAATTTACTCACTTCCAGCCCTCGTTGCTGTTGGCGTTCTTCGAATTGAACCACACACCCCGAGGGCCGCCGAGAGAAAATCCGGGCCCGGGGTCAAAAAAAATTCAATGAATATATAGTTACGAACACAGTTGGGCAAAATTTATTCGAATAAGAATAATAGATGAATAAATTTTTTTTATTTTTATTTGAATAATAAATAATTTCGTTTATTCAAACAAAAAATTATTCGAATAATAGATAATTTTCATTTACATATGTAAGAACAAACAAACATACAAACAAAAAAAATTTACAAAGTTTTTTTTTTACTATTACTCAGTTGTTTTTTTGTTGTACCCTGAGTTTTTATTTATTATTTGAAATAACGAATAAACCTCAGAATAATTATCTAAATAAAAATTTATTCGAATAATGCCCAAGTCTGGTTGCGAACTTTAATTTATCTATACATTAATACAGATCAAGTAAATATGTTTACATAGAAATATACATATTAGGGTGGGTCAAATGTATTGTCAAAAGGCACATCCAGTTTCCGAATCCATGGGTCATACTGAGTAATATTGTCCAAGGGACCATAGGTCTGAATGAATTCTGTTTAAATACATATTGCTTTATTTGTATGAAATAAATTTCTTTAAATTGGAATACAAATATTTGTTGGTAATAATTTAGTATATCAAAAGACTGATTCTGCTGAACGCTTTAGTGAAACAGCAATCGAATTCAACTGTACGAAGCACCAAAGCAAATTTTAGCTTCGCAAGCTTTGTTTGTTTTCGGCGTATCGCTGTTTACATACATACATACACGTACATATGTATATGAGCATTTCCTGGGCGTTTCGGACGGTATATTCGCACGATTTTTTGAACTTTTGAGGCGGAAATATCGCGAAATATTGTATAGTTTTATGATAAAGGGAAAGATTTACGCCACGGATAATGATTAAAGTATGTTAGCGACAGAAATTTAGTTTAATGCCTCTGTTTTAGCTACTTTTAAAATATGGACGTGTTTTTGTAGCGTCCGGAACGCAGTTTAAGTGGCTTACACAGAGGCATTAAACTAAATTTCTGTCGGTAACATACTTTAGTCATCAGCTGTGACCTAAATCTTTCCTTTTATGATAAAACGATACAATATTTCGCGATATTTCTGCCTCAAAAGTTAAAAAAGTCGTGCGAACATACCGTCCGAAACGCCCAGGAAATACCCATATCGCTGTATAAGAATTTGCATCATACCGAATTTTTCTGTTGCAACAGAAAACGAATTCAAATTTATGCTGCAAAGTCGACGCCAAAAACCAACAATTCCTTAAGTGGGATGCAGACACGTTAAGAGATTTATAAAATTTGTTGAAACTTAAAATGATTGCTATCTACGAAAGGTGATTAAAGGTGTTGTTTGTTTATTTTCCGTAGCAAAAACTTGGATATCATTTTGAGATTCCCGGGCCCTCTAAAGCCCGGGCCCGGGACAATTGACCCCCTGAGCCCCCTCCCCCTCTCGTCGGGCCTGCACACCCCTTTCAATTCTTCTTTCCAAAAGAATTCTTTGAGAATTGCTCCCTGTAAAACCGTATTTTAAATTTGAAAACATGTAAATAGATACATATGTATGTACATAATTTTTATATTAAAACTTACAAGTTATATAACTTTTCTTTATTTTTTTGCCGGCGTGGCCATTTCCGCTTTAATTTTTAATTTAATAACTCTTTTTCGAATTTTTTTTATTATACCTACTTGCTGTCATATATTTTGATTATGCTTGCTGTCAAATTTTTCACTAGGCCTAATTGATAGGTAAATTTTATTCACCTCATATCCGTCAAAAATTTACTTTCCATAGCACTTTTACACCAATCGAAAATCTATCGAAATCTCACACTGACCAAAACAAAAACGCAAAAATAAGCAAACATACAAACATTTAAGAAGAGCAAGAAAGAGAAATGTTAAACTGAATCACGATCAGCCACGTGGAGACGGGTTATTTAGCGAGATGTTTTGCTACATGTTTCTTTGGTGAAACAAGTTATGTGGAGACGGGCTTTAACATTAGTTTAACAAAAAAAAAATTCGCTCCATTTTTTTTTGTTAAACTAATGTTAAAGCCCGTCTCCACATAACTTGTTTCACCAAAGAAACATGTAGCAAAACATCTCGCTAAATAACCCGTCTCCACGTGGCTGATCGTGATTCAGTTTAACATTTCTCTTTCTTGCTCTTCTTAAATGTTTGTATGCTTGCTTATTTTTGCGTTTTTGTTTTGGTCTGTGTGAGATTTCGATAGATTTTCGATACAAAATTAGAGAAGACATCGATATCATCGAGGTTGGCAAGATGATTCAGAATGAAACAGTCTTCAATCTTCACTCGCTCTCAGAAATTTTGCATGGAAATTGGCGAGATTCTGCTAGAGAACTTATAAAACCAGAGAAGAACCACGAACGGACAAACGTGTGAATTGCTAATAACGCACAATTTTACGCGGAGGAACTCACCACTGCCACTTAACAGTACTAATTTCTGTAGCAGAGTAATAACATAGATGAGAACCGAGCTGTAGAAACGAATGTTATTTAATTTTTGCACTTCTGCTATTATAAATAAAGCGATTTGCATAATTTGAATAATTTTCGTAGTAATTTTCGCTATTTTCAAAAAAAAATTTCATAGAATACCATAAAAAAAATTATGAAAACCGAAAAAATAAATTTCAGAAATATGACCATGTCACGGTGGGGCTCGATCCCCGGACTTTGATTTTTCAACTGATCGATCATTTGATTCAGTTGATACATACATACCTACATTCATTTGCGAAAAATTGTTGGTAGTTAAGTAGGTATGTATTTTGGTATATTATATGCCGTGTTGGTGAATAATTAAATAAAGAAAAACATACATATGTATGTATGTATGTTACCGTAGGCACAAACAACAACAAACAAAATCGTTTGGATGGTTCCGGAGCCTATAAGCTACAATTATTAATTTACATACATAAATATGTACATATGTACATGTATTATTTTACCATTTGCACCGGGATTCGAACCAATCGAATTCAATGTATTTTAACTTTTGATGTTAGGTAGGTATATGGCGGAAATCGAACGTGGAAACTTTAGTTTGGAAGGCGAGTACACTATTCACTATATAACTACGATCCCATCATTAAAAATGTCATATAAAACCTTTTTTATACACATACATACATACCTAGGTACATACATACATATGTACATATGCATTATCGTAAGGGACATTTATTCAAACACACTCATATTGAGAGCTATGTTGTCGTAAGGGACAAAATTATGATTTTTTCGCATACTGAACATTTTTTCAAGATAGGTTCAGTACCTACAGTAAAAAAAACAAAAAAATGCTCTCCTGAAAAGTTTGATTTTGTCCCTTACGATAAAGTCGCACAAAGGGGTCGATATGTACATACATACATATTTACATATGTACCTACATGCACGTGTTTATGCCCATTTGCTCATCTGTACGTAAACACGTATGTACTACATATGTATCTAATTTCACATTACCCTACTATGTATGTATGTATGTATCTACATATCTTGCTACAAATAATTGCATACATACATATGTATATTTCAACCTACATATAAAGCCATATACAAACTTCATAAGCCGCGCGTAAAAACATATGTAATATCCAACAACAGCGAGTATCCACCAACCCTATGAAAACACAACAATAAAATTTTTCATTCATAAATGCATACTTAAGATCAAATGAAATGTGGCAACGTCGCCTTTGTGCGAAACGCCATCGATTTCAATAATTTTCTGTCCAACTCATCTTAAAATACATTTGTGGGCAAGGTGTAAAAGTGTCAAGGGACGAGCGACATTCTATTTTGTTTTTGTACAGCTCCACAAAAGTCAATCACACGCCATGTCACTTCGACGGTCGCGTCTGCATACAAACATTCATATGTACATGTGTCCTTACATACCGACGAGCTCATACTTTGCTCGCCCTTCTGCATTTCGCTGTTGCCAACACAACATAGCACAAAATTTGACAAGACAGGTTTTTCTCATAAATCGCAGAATTTTAAAGTTGACCTCACGAGGGAAAAGGCGCTCAACCGGCCATAGTTCTTTACAGCAGGTTCGAATCCTACTGCAATACATGTAAATTGGCAGTAATTAGAGGGGCGCACGTGTAAATCGCGGCCTTATCACTGTCCACAGTAATTTCGTAGCGCAGGTGTTATGTTCGTCTAGCCTCGCTGAACAAATAAACTCCCGACAGCCCTTCGGTTGATCGCCACGAAGAAGTAAAATTTTGTACAAAAACAAAAACACATCAGAATCACTGTTGACAGTTCGTAGGCCCGATTGTTGCATGTGGCTGCGCTTGTTCTTATAAGTGCGCAGGTGTTGAACCATTGTTATTGTCTGCAAGGTTCATCACTTTTCAATTACCCGCATGTCCACTGACTTGATGTCGAAGTCATTTGGAGTAGAAATTTGGCAAAATTGCCGCGAGTTGTGAAAAGTTGTGGACAGCAAAGAAACGTAGAGGGGCATGTGAAGCCATTTGTAGGTATGTATGGATGCTAGCGCCTTCTTTTAGGCTGCCCCTTATCACTTTGCCCTCTTGCCCATGAATTTCTTTGAAGTCGAGTCGGACTAGAAAAATTGAAAATGTTCGCCGATTTGAGCGAAGGCGACGTTGCCACATTTCATTTGATCTTATGCATTTATGAATGAAAATGTTTTTGTTGTATTTTGATACATATGTATGTAGGTTTGGGGGAGAGTAGTTTTTGTTCTTGGATAACACACATGCTTGTACCTATGTAAATATGTATGTATGTATGTATGCTTTTACACGAAAGTAAAGAAATATAAAATGCCGACGGCAAATGGAATTTAGCTATTGTTTTTATTTTCACATACCATATGTTATGTGTGTAGTATTTATGTACATATGTACACTAAGGTGGAGTGAAAACATATGGAGATTTTTTTTGTTTGTTTTTTGAACGTACCAGCAATGAAAAGTTGCCTTTATATGATTTAATGAACCCCTCAAAATTTCATGGCGATAGGACGACGTTTTGAACTGCCCCCAGCCCCGCAAAATTGAAAGCTATAAGCACGATCTGGTACAAATATGAAATTTTGAAAATTATAAAATCAAAAGACGAAGTATGAGGATTGATAAATATGGCTAAGCTGAGTATTAAAGTGAATTTTTTTTTGTGGAAACAACAACAACAAAAGTCATTAAAGGTCAAAGTTTATATTATGCATTATTTAAATTACAATTACTTAAAAACTACTGAACCGATTTCAAATATTTTTATACCATTCGATAGGCATTTTGATTCCCTTTAATTCGATATACATTTTATGTGGGTTAAATAATATCCCGCCTGCGGGGGTCAAGCCCCCTTTTACCCCCCTTACTTTTCATATATAAAATGTATGTCAAATTAAAGGCAATCAAATTACCTATCGAATGTTATAAAAATATTCGAAATCGATGGAGTAGTTTTTAAGTAATTGAAATTTACAAAACATAATATAAATTTTGACCTTTAATAACTTTTGTTGTTGTTATTTCCAAAAAAAAAAAAATCACTTTAATACTCAACTTAGCCATATTTATCAATCCTCATACTTCGTTTTTTGATTTTATAATTTAAGAAATTTCATATTTGTACCAGATCGTGCTATTTTTTTCAACTTTGTTGGGCTGGGGGCACCTCTAAACATGCGAGTAGGTCAATAAAATTTTACAGGCTTATTTCTGGGCTAGAAAGGTGCCGTTCTGGCTTTGGAACAAATTGAATTTCCAAAAAAAAAAACGTTTCACTCCACCTTAATGTACACATATACGTACATAACTAGATACATATCGTTGGTTTCGTGAGCAAATGTGCTAAGTCCACTTTTTATCAAAACTGAGATTGGTTAAACTAAAAATAGGTACATCGTCTGCCAAGAAAAGGTTATCATAATATCTGTTTTCCACGTTGTAATGCAGTGTTATCCAAATGTGCTAAGTGCATAAAATTTTTTTTTCTTAAAACCTACATATGTATGTATGTATGTATGTATATAGGTACGTCATCAAAATATTTAAATTTTACTACGTAAAGGTGAGTATAATAATTTGTGAGAAAATGTGCTAAGTTCACTTGAAAAAAAAAAGAAATAGGTAATAGGTAGAAAGCAAATGTGCTCGGACCTGTAAAATACTCAGTAGGTATATACTGGTACTAAGTACCAAATAAGAACAAGTACCACAGTACTTGTACTTGGAAATTCGAAGTACATACAAGTATGTAGAAGTACTTATCAATGTACATGCAATTACTTTTTTGACAAACTATTTCAGATTGTTTCGAACAAAAAAATATCACCTCAGTTGATTTTGATATAAAATTGTTATTTCAATCAAAACATTCAAAAAAGCAAAACAAAAACACAGATACCTATGCGTACTTACTTAAAAAGTACTTATCAGTAGAGTACTTGTAATTGTAAAATTCAAGTACATACAAGTACTGAAGTACTTGTACTGGAATTTCGAAGTACTGAGGTACTGGTACTTGTACTTGTACTGGTACTTGCACTTTACAGGTCTGAATGTGCTCAGTCCCAAAGAAGCTCATAACTTTGTACAAGCTTTGTTTTAAAATGACCCGATAACTGGTATATTAGTACGACCGTCTGAGGAAGGAATCTGCTTTTCAGATTTTTAAAAAAGTTGGGAAGTTTTTTGCCTCTCCTGAAAAGTTCCAATAAATGGACTTAGCACATTTGCTCGCGAAGCCAACCACCGTGAGCATATTTTTTAATTTTTTATTTTTATTTTCGTATTTTTTTAATTTTTATTTTGGTTTTTTTTCATTTTTGGCAAAAATTTCTTTGAAAATGTGGAAAATCATGGAAATTAGCCCCACCTGAGGAAATAGAAATAAAATTTGCTAACATGAATGTAGGTATAAACAGAGAACTTAAATAATAAATGGACTTAGCCGATTTGCTCACAAAGCCAACCACCGTGAGCATATTTTTTAATTTTTATTTTCGTATTTTTTAATTTTTATTTTCGTTTTTTTTTTTCATTTTTTGCAAACATTTCTTTGAAATTTTGAATGTATAAACGTTTCCTACTTAATTTTCTCAACCCATGCTAAATAATATCAAATGCTCAATTTCCTCTGCTAAAAACAGAATTCTGTTGTTTAGCCCGCGGAACTCACCATTAATTTTTAGCATGGTGAGTTCCTTAGCATCTTGTCCTCCTCACACTTTTCGTAGTCGTGGTCCTTCTCTGGTTTTATAAGTTCTCTGAAAGAAGATCGTTGAGAGAGGTTGCCCACGGTGAGAAACACTTTGAGCAGAGAACTTATAAAACCAGAGAAGGTCCATTTCCACGAAAAGTGTGAGGAGGACAACATGATAAGGAACTCACCATGCTAAAAATTAATGGTGAGTACTTCGGGCTAAACAACAGAATTCTGTTTTTAGCAGAGGAAATTGAGCATTTGATATTATTTAGCATGGGTTGAGAAAATTAAGTAGAAAACGTTTATACATTCAAAATTTCCAAGAAATTTTTGCAAAAAATGAGAAAAAAACGAAACCAAAAATAAAAATTAAAAAAATACGAAAATTAAAATTAAAAAATATGCTCACGGTGGTTGGCTTCGTGAGCAAATGGGCAAAGTCCATTTATTATTTAAGTTCTCTGTTTATACCTACATTCATGTTAGCAAATTTTATTTCTATTTCCTCAAGTGGGGCTAATTTCCATGGTTTGCCACATTTTCAAAGAAATTTTTGCAAAAAATGAAAAAAAAAACCAAAATAAAAATTAAAAAAATACGAAAATAAAAATAAAAAATCCAAAAATATGCTCACGGTGGTTGGCTTCGTGAGCAAATGTGCTAAGTCCATTTATTGTAACTTTTCAGGAGAGGCAAAAAACCTCCCAACTTTTTTTAAAAATCTGAAAATGCAAATTTCTTCCTCAGACGGTCGTACCTACTAATATACCAGTTATCGGCTCATTTTAAAACAAAGCTTGTACATACAAAGTTATGAGCTTCTTTGGGACTGAGCACATTTGCTTTCTACCTATTATGTACCTATTTCTTTTTTTTTTTTAAGTGGACTTACCACATTTTCTCACAAATTATTATATGTACTCACCTGTACGTAGTAAAATTTAAATATTTTGATGACGTACCTACATACATACATATGTAGGTTTTAAGAAAAATAATTTTTTATGCACTTAGACATTTGGATAACACTGCATTACAACGTGAAAAACGGACATTATGATAACCTTTTTTTGGCAGACGATGTATTTTTAGTTTAACCAATCTCAGTTTTGATAAAAAGTGGACTTAGCACATTTGCTCACGAAACCAACGATATGTATCTAGGTATGTACGTATGTGTGTACATATGTACATAAATAGTACACACATAACATATGGTATGTGAAAATAAAAACAATAGCTTAATTCCATTTGCCGTCGGCATTTTATATTTCTCTACTTTCGTGTAAAAGCATACATACATATTTACATAGGTACAAGCATGTGTGTTATCCAAGAACAAAAACTACTCTCCAAACCCAAACCTACATATGTATCAAAATACAACAAAAACATTTTCATTCATAAATGCATAAGATCAAATGAAATGTGGCAACGTCGCCTTCGCTCAAATCGGCGAACATTCTCAATTTTTCTAGTCCGACTCGACTTCAAAGAAATTCATGGGCAAGAGGGCAAAGTGATAAGGGGCAGCCTAAAAGAAGGCGCTAGCATCCATACATACCTACAAATGGCTTCACATGCCCCTCTACGTTTCTTTGCTGTCCACAACTTTTCACAACTCGCGGCAATTTTGCCAAATTTCTACTCCAAATGACTTCGACATCAAGTCAGTGGACATGCGGGTAATTGAAAAGTGATGAACCTTGCAGACAATAGCAATGGTTCAACACCTGCGCACTTATAAGAACAAGCGCAGCCACATGCAATAATCGGGCCTACGAACTGTCAACAGTGATTCTGATGTGTTTTTGTTTTTGTACAAAATTTTACTTCTTCGTGGCGATCAACCGAAGGGCTGTCGGGAGTTTATTTGTTCAGCGAGGCTAGACGAACATAACACCTGCGCTACGAAATTACTGTGGACAGTGATAAGGCCGCGATTTACACGTGCGCCCCTCTAATTACTGCCAATTTACATGTATTGCAGTAGGATTCGAACCTGCTGTAAAGAACTATGGCCGGTTGAGCGCCTTTTCCCTCGTGAGGTCAACTTTAAAATTCTGCGATTTATGAGAAAAACCTGTCTTGTCAAATTTTGTGCTATGTTGTGTTGGCAACAGCGAAATGCAGAAGGGCGAGCAAAGTATGAGCTCGTCGGTATGTAAGGACACATGTACATATGAATGTTTGTATGCAGACGCGACCGTCGAAGTGACATGGCGTGTGATTGACTTTTGTGGAGCTGTACAAAAACAAAATAGAATGTCGCTCGTCCCTTGACACTTTTACACCTTGCCCACAAATGTATTTTAAGATGAGTTGGACAGAAAATTATTGAAATCGATGGCGTTTCGCACAAAGGCGACGTTGCCACATTTCATTTGATCTTAAGTATGCATTTATGAATGAAAAATTTTATTGTTGTGTTTTCATAGGGTTGGTGGATACTCGCTGTTGTTGGATATTACATATGTTTTTACGCACGGCTTATGAAGTTTGTATATGGCTTTATATCGTCGTTGAAGATGCATTTTTGCGTAAGAGGTATGTAATTTAATACCTCTTACGCAAAAATGCATCTTCAACGACGATATGTAGGTTGAAATATACATATGTATGTATGCAATTATTTGTAGCAAGATATGTAGATACATACATACATACATAGTAGGGTAATGTGAAATTAGATACATATGTAGTACATACGTGTTTACGTACAGATGAGCAAATGGGCATAAACACGTGCATGTAGGTACATATGTAAATATGTATGTATGTACATATCGACCCCTTTGTGCGACTTTATCGTAAGGGACAAAATCAAACTTTTCAGGAGAGCATTTTTTTGTTTTTTTTACTGTAGGTACTGAAACTATCTTGAAAAAATGTTCAGTATGCGAAAAAATCACAATTTTGTCCCTTACGACAACATAGCTCTCAATATGAGTGTGTTTGAATAAATGTCCCTTACGATCCCTGCAGTAAATTTGTTTCACTGCTGAAGGATCAGTGAAGATTCTTTGTTGAATATTCATCACTGTCGTCATAACTCAGTATATTTTTATTTGTTTTGGTTTTTTTTTCTGAGGAAAGCAAACCATTTATATGAAAAATTCATCAGTCTTTTTATGAAAGTATTCACTGATGCCTCCTCGTCATAGGTGAATTGCATCAGTGATTCATAAAGGATTCATTGCGGATTTTTACTGCAGGGATAATGCATATGTACATATGTATGTATGTACCTAGGTATGTATGTATGTGTATAAAAAAGGTTTTATATGACATTTTTAATGATGGGATCGTAGTTATATAGTGAATAGTGTACTCGCCTTCCAAACTAAAGTTTCCACGTTCGATTTCCGCCATATACCTACCTAACATCAAAAGTTAAAATACATTGAATTCGATTGGTTCGAATCCCGGTGCAAATGGTAAAATAATACATGTACATATGTACATATTTATGTATGTAAATTAATAATTGGAGCTTATAGGCTCCGGAACCATCCAAACGATTTTGTTTGTTGTTGTTTGTGCCTACGGTAACATACATACATACATATGTATGTTTTTCTTTATTTAATTATTCACCAACACGGCATATAATATACCAAAATACATACCTACTTAACTACCAACAATTTTTCGCAAATGAATGTAGGTAGGTATGTATCAACTGAATCAAATGATCGATCAGTTGAAAAATCAAAGTCCGGGGATCGAGCCCCACCGTGACATGGTCATATTTCTGAAATTTATTTTTTCGGTTTTCATAATTTTTTTTATGGTATTCTATGAAATTTTTTTTTGAAAATAGCGAAAATTACTATGAAAATTATTCAAATTATGCAAATCGCTTTATTTATAATAGCAGAAGTGCAAAAATTAAATAACATTCGTTTCTACAGCTCGGTTCTCATCTATGTTATTACTCTGCTACAGAAATTAGTACTGTTAAGTGGCAGTGGTGAGTTCCTCCGCGTAAAATTGTGCGTTATTAGCAATTCACACGTTTGTCCGTTCGTGGTTCTTCTCTGGTTTTATAAGTTCTCTGGTGGGAAACACTTTGCGCTCACCATTTTTGTGTTTCCGTCAGACTGAAATGGAATGAAAATAAGTGTTAACTGTTAAAGTTGGTCTCTGATTAGAATATTGTTGAAAGAATCACTTTTTATCAGTTTACGTATATCGGGGCCATTAAGTACTCCTGACAAAAGGAAGGTATACCAATGTACCTACTTTTTTATAAATAAACTAGCAAATACCCGTTGCTTTGCAATGACGAATAGTAGTTAAACTAAGTTAAGTCAAGTCAAGTCAAGTCAATTCAAGTCAAGTCAAGTCAAGCCAAGTTAATTTAAGTTAAGTAAAGTTAAGTTAAGTTATTCCGGGGTTATCTGGGTCCACTTGATGACCTTGTCTAGCCATCACTACAGCTCTATGTTGAAGCCGTTCCCAACACTTTTCATTTGATACCAATATCGCTCAAAAACATCCGGGTCCGCATTTTGACCCTTATCTGGGGATCCGGTCTAGGAATCATTATGAATAGAACTCCATGTAAAAGCCTTGTTCAAAACCTTTCATTCCATACACATATTGCTCCGAAACATTCCGGATTAATCCGTGGTCACATTTTTGACCCATATTTGAGAACCCGGCCCAGACATCACAAATAACATAATTCTACGTCGAAGTCCTCATCAAGACCTTTCATTTGGTAGCAATATCGTCCAGAAATATTCTTGGGTCATCCGGGTCCACGTGTTGACCCATATCTGGAGACCCGGCCTAGACATCACTATTAAAAGAGCTCTATGTTGAAGTCCAGATCAAGACCTTTCGTTCGATACCAATATCGCTCAGACACATTCCGGGGTCATCCGCGTCCACGTTTTGGCCCATATCTGGAGACCCGGCATGGAAATATCAATGAAAATAGATATGTCCCACTTAATACCTTTAATTTCATACCAATATCGTTCAAAAACATTCCGGAGTCCGGGTCCACATTTTATCCCATATCTGGAGAGGATGTCTAGGCATCACAATGAAAATAATGATGAAGTCCTGCTCAACACCTTTCATTTGATGCCAATATCGTAGGGGTAGGTGCAGGCGTTCTTGAGTTATAGCATATTATGAACGTGTAAACAGGTTTTTGATTGCCACCGAGACAAACAAAAAACCGTGCAATTTCAGATTAGTTTGCTTCGGGCTGGCGGGCGTGGCGGGGTGACACCCCACAAAAATGGCTGTCAGGCTAATGTCGAAACCGTCTTCCGCCCCGTTAAAACTTGGCAAGTCTCGGAGTACGTTCCCAGCCGTCGCCGTTAAGTTGGCGGTGCAGGTGCAGTTGAGATTACTCCTGTCTTTGCATGCATGGCTCTTGGGGTTAAACCCGAGATCGAGATATAGACTTATATATATCAAAATAATCACGGTGAAAAGAGAAATCGATTGAGCCATGTCCGTCCGTCTGTAAACACTCTAACTCGCGCAAAAATTGAGAATGCACAAAAAAAGTACATGGTTGTCGAGAATTTACCATTTGACATTTTAAAAAAAAATTATTGAAATCGGTCCAGTACTTTTTGAGTTATCGCGTTACATACATTTTCCATACAATCAATTTTATATAATTAGTATAGATAAGTTTTAGATTTACCTTCTTTAATTTTACTTTCGCTTAGCCTCGGATAAATTTCTTTTAAACACAGCAGTACTTCATTTCTTTTTGCGAAAGTTTTGATAAAGCTTTTAACTAAACCAAGTTTAATGTGCAGTGGTGGCAGAAATATGTTTTCACTTAGCCATTTTAAACATACTATTTTCTTTTTGTTTTCAGTCGTGACATGTATTCTAAGAATATACATATGTTTATTTTTATTTTATTTATTTTATTTTTATTTTATTTATTTTTAATTTATTTTATTTATTTTAATCAAAGTTAATTTAAATTGCAAGTATATTATGTTTAAAGTACCTAAAAGAGAATTGTAGGCATAGATATATTTTTGATAGGGGTTACTTCAGAAATAAAAGCTTTCGAATTAAAGAAAAAAAAAAAAGAGTAATCGTTGCATATTTTAAGGGGCATTTTTGCTTTTTTGTTTCCTTGGGACTTCAAAACCTTTTTTATAAAGATTTGGCCTTTGAATACCCCTAGTGAAAATTTCCGGCGCACAATATCATTAGATAGCGTTATCCTACCGTGGTCCAAAACATAAAAATTGCGAATAATGTTTGCAAACAAAATTATTTGCAAAAATAATAAATGCAGTTTGGTAGAAGATACCATCTTTTATATATGTCAAAATTTAGCAAAATCGGTTTGACCAATCGTGAGGAAATCGGCAAAAATTGAGGAACTTCGAAAAGTGTTGATAGCTATAAGTTTGAAAATAATTCGAATTTCGAAAAACTGGGCCAAACGTATTTTTTTTTGTTGTAGTGAACTATACAAAAAAGTTTCAGAAATATGGTACAACTTCGAAAAAAGTGGCTCACTTCAACAAATTCAACTCATTAGTATTAGTATTGGAATTAGCATTGAAATTAGGATTATTATTAAAATTATTATGATTTAAATTGTCATTATTAAAATGACTTCGAAAATCCGAAAATCTATTAAAATTTGTTTTTTGATAGCCATTACTTAATCTATTTGAATTTTGAGTTGAATTTGGATTATGGTTAAAATAATTATTTATTCTTTTATTAAAAGAAACCGGATTATTTTTTTAATTATAAACCATCTTGTTTTCATTTTCCTCTATTAAACCCTCTCTTTCTAGAAAATTTAAAGCATCCCTTATATTAGTAAAATTATTGTTAACAATTACTGAAGTTAAGTTTATATCTATGTTATTTAAAAATGTCTTTAAAATAATCATTTCTGCATTTTTGTTGCGTTTGATGCTGCGTTTCTGAACATACCCATATGTATGCATTTGATTGTAATCCTTGATTGCAACGAAAGATTCAAGAAACGAAATTGGCCAATAATATAAAAATGAAAAGGTTTCCGAAAATTTTAAATGAGTTCATAGAAATTCGTTTTCTTGATTGTGATTTCTTCTTGCTTTTATTCCATATATGTATGTATGTATAGCTATCTGTTCTTCTGGAGCTGCCTTTGGATGTACACAGAAATTCGCGGCTTTAAAAAAAAAATTGTTTAAACTTCGGTTTAAAATTTGCGTTGGATCGAAGACTGTGCCAATTATATTTTAATATATATATTTAGATATATATTTGTAGAATCATTAAATAATAATATATTTTCAAAATGTATATTGTTACACGAATATTTATTTAATGAAAATTTTTGATATTTATAAAAGACAAATTCCAATTACTTTTTCCTTGAATACAAGAAAATATACAAAGTATTTCTAACAATTCAAAGTATAAACTAATATTCACCCGTATTGCGGGTGTCGATTGTGATATTTAATCGATTATTGATCGACCAAAGAGCATAAAAATACAATGCTCTTGGATCGATCAACAGTCGATTATCTATCACAGTCGACACTCGCAATAGGGGTGATTATAATTAATAGTATAACTATATAACTCGCGTGTTAGTGTCAATGATGTCGATGTCATCGACGTACGCCAGCAGTTGCACACTCTTATGGTATAAGATGCTTCCTGCACGATGGAGTTCTGCAGGTCGTATTATCTTTTCCAGCATCAAGTTGAAGAAGTCACACGAGAGGGAGTCACCTTGTCTGAAACCTCGTTTGGTCTCGAACGGTTCGGAGAGGTCCTTCCCAATAGAGGTGCAAAACCATCGATAGTCGGACCACTCGATAGTTTCGATAGTCGAAAAAAACTATCGATATTATCGATAGTTTTTTGAATATTTCACTAAAATCAAGGCAAATTCATTCTTATGGTAATGGTACGTGAACAGCTGACTTCTTCTTCTCGTTTTTAATTCACCGTGTACAGAAGAATACATGAGAATGTCAAACAAGGAAAAATTTTACTTTGAGTTTGACATTTTGATGGACAAAAACTTGAAGCGAATCGAGGCGAACATTGCCGAATTCGCCGTGCCATTACCATAATGAATTTGCCTTGACTAAAATAAAAAGAGGGATGGTTTCGTTTAGTTTTCTTTCCAAAAAGTCTTTAATTTTTTACGCAAAACAATAATTAAATAAAAGATCAAATGAGAATTAGATACTTCACTTACACTGAGAGAAAAATTAACCAAACGTTGGTTAATAGTACTAATTTCACACTTGTTTAATATTACAATTACCATTGTTGATATATTAGACAGTGTTTTTGGTTATATTAACCATGATATTTGTTGATATAACAAAATGTTCGTTCAAATCTTCAACCAATTTCTTGTTACTATTAAACAATTTGTTGGTTATATTTTTATGCCAGTAGCAGCACTGATATGTATGATCTATAAGAGAGTGTTAATATGTTAACTGAATAACAAAGAAAATTCCAAATACTCACTCTCTCGCTCTCTACAATTCGGGTCCAGCCATTCAACTTCGTCAAGCACAAACGGTGTTGAAGGCGATGGTAACAACAGAGCCGAAGCCATAAAGCTTCGTAAATATTTTTACTTTTTTTTTAGATATGAATTAACCAATATTTTCGTTAATATAACAAATATACACGTTGGGGAAACCAACTTTCTGTTTGATATTGATTGTTACCAATGATATTGAATGGTACAATGAAAATGTACATATTAAATTTTTTCCTTTTGACATGAATAAATCAACCAATAAAACATTAACCAAGAATTTGGTTGAAAAAACCATTGTACTTTTTTCTCTGTGTATGTATATAGCATTTTCTGGTTAAATTAAACCTTAAAAAGAGGGATGGTTTTGTTTACATTTTCCTTTTCAAAGTCTTCAATTTTTTTTTAACGCATAACATTAATTAATTAACAAAAGAACAACAAATAGGAATTAAATACTTCACTTATATATATAGCATTTTTTGGTTAAATGAAACCTTTTTCAATTTAAAATTTGCACTTGATTTGAAAAAGGTTTCATTTGACTTGAAAACGCTATAGTAATAAAACTAAAAGTAGTACATTTGTTTTTTAGCATCTTTGGCACTGACTAGTACATAAGGCACATTGTTTATACATTTCATTAATGTAAAATACCGATAATCAAAAGGCACACTGTTTAAACATTTCATTAATGTAGAATACACTCTGCTTTAAATAAATCAAAAAACAAAAAAATACGAAGGAAATTGATGAGTCATATAACCGAGTTTTTAGTCCATAAAATATCCTTTTTGTTTCACATGAAAGAAATCGCTAAAAATAACGTTTTTATCAGATATCTTTGATATTACGTTAACAATTAAACGGGCTAATTTAAAAAAAAAAAATTTTTTTTCTGATTTTTACAAGTTTTTATAAAAAACTTAATTTGAAAATCAAAACTTTCAAAAATCGGAAAAAATTAAAAATTTTGACATTGGCCAGATGTCATTTAGCGAGGTGTGGTTCAATTACTACAAGTTATATATCGTTAGAAGCGTGGATTTTAGTCGCCACTTACGACAGACATTCCTTACCACGGGTATATTCTAAGCCCCCTAATCCGCTGGGGTATTAATTTGACCAATTTGATATCGAAATCCAACTCTTCCCTAACATTCAGTATTCTTCTCTTGGGACTACTTGGGACAAAACTACAAGAATGAATAGAGCATGGAGCAACAATAAAGGAGAATGCATAACATCAGCTGACTTCTTCTTCAATCTTCATAAACACACGAACACAAGCATTTTTTTTATTGACATATGCCACACACACGCACCCTAGCATTTCCATAGGGGCCGAATCTGTCAAATTCTTCTACATTCCTCTTTGCATGTCACTTCTGGCCCCACTATGTATGAAGGTATGTATGTGGAATAGAGATAACCATCGATAGTGGAAAAAAACTATCGATAGTGACACGAAAAAAAAAACTATCGATAGTGCCATCGATAGTTTTGCAGCTCTACTTCCCAATTATGACGATGCGGGTGGTGTTAGTCAGCGTCAGTTGGCATAGCCGTATAAGTTTTGTAGGGAAACCAAATTCAGACATTGCGGCATATAGGCAACTCCTACTCGTGCTATCAAAAGCGGCTTTAAAATCGACAAAAAGATGGTGTGTCGGTTCCGTTTTCAGGAGTTTTTTTTTTCAGGATTTGGCGTATTGTGAAGATTTGGTCGATGGTAGATTTACCAGGTCTGAAGCCACACTGATAAGGTCCAATCAGCTTGTTGACCGTGGGCTTCAGTCTTTCGCACAATGCTAAGACCTTATGTGCGATGTTCAGAAGGCTTATCCCACGATAGCTGGCGCGTACTGTGGAATCTCCTTTTTTATGGATTGGGCAGAGCACACTTAAGTTCCAATCGTCGAGCATGCGCTCGTTCGGCTATATTTTGCGTACGAGTTGATTCGTGCTCATTATCAATTCTTCGTCGCCATGTTTGAATAGCTCGGCTGGCAAGCCGTCAGCGCCCGGGGCTTTGTCATTTTTAAGCCGAGACATTGCTATTCGCATTTCGTCATGATCGGGTGGTGGAACATTCCTACCATCATCTGCTATTGTGGATTCGGGTCGAACATCTTTCACAATTTCACTGTTGCCGTTATCTAGCAGCGAGGAGAAGTGATCCCTCCACAACTTAAGTACACTCTGGACATCAGTCATCAGATCGCCGTTATCATTCCGGCAGGAATTTGTCCTGGTCTTGAAACCTTCAGTCATCCGCCTGAATTTTTGATAAAATTTTCGAACATCTTTCCTACCCGCCAGCATCTCAAGCTCTTCACACTCGCGTCTTTCGGCCTTCCTTTCCTTCATTCGAAAAAGGCGCCTCTCCTCCCTCTTAGCCGTCTGATAGTGATCCCATACGCTTCGTGTTGCGCCTGCATATGTACTATGTATATGCCCTTATCCGTAATGCATCGAGTGTTAACTGGAAATTTTAGGAAAGAGCTGCGGTTACTTCTTCAGATGTAAGGCCTTTGTAAGGAAACTTCGTACCCGTTCGAGATAGAAGCGATGGATCTACGTTTGTAACCGTTCGGGTATACAAATTGAACAATTAGTATCTTCATAGGACATGCTCGAACAAATGCGATCAATTCGCTCCATATAAAGGGATGTAAAATTGTACTAGCCGCATTTTGTGGTAGGTTGGAGTACTTTCAAACTGATCATAAACCAGTGGTAGGCAAATTTGAAATTGACATTGTATTAGTGAGAGCGCTATGGTCGGTCAAACGAACTGTGATCGGGCAAATGCAATGCGTAAATAATAAATATATATGTACGCAAGCCTCAAATTGACGCACGCCCGCAAATATTCCATATGCGTTGAACCGAAATTGACTTACGTGCGTATATAGATAAAGAAATTGAAAAATATAGAAAATCGGAGAAAATCTTGTTAATTTGTGGAATATGTAACTAACACACACGATATCGAAAGCTAATGCCAATTTTTTTTGCAAATAATCACCCACAATCCTTAGTTTCAACTGTCAGCAAAACGATAATTGGGAGTCGAGTTTGCTTAATACGCACGCCCTTCAATTTCGGTTACAGAAATTGTGTGGGTATGAGAAATGTTTGATAGTAAATTGACCACGTGCGTCGATATTAGGTAGTGATGGGCGAGTCCGAGATGTTTTATTCGATTCTCTCGATTGTTGAAACATCTCGAATGCTCTCGATGGTTTTCATTCTTATTCGAGTCAAGTCGTAAATGGCCGTCAGTCGAAACAATCGCTAAAACATCTCGGACTCACCAATGATTCCTCTCGTTTTCAAAGCAACCCTACATTTCGGACTCGCTGCAAAAAATACATAACATTTGTTGTTGCCGCTTGAATATCAAAATTGCTTAAAAAAGTATACAGTGGTACAAATCTATTGCCGTTGTTACTGCTCGCAAAATTAATTTGTTTCGTAAGCGTCTCACTTCAGAAAATTTATTAATGTATTAATGTTTAAATAATTAATTGTATTTATTAAGCACGACACTCTTTAATTGTGATTGCAAAAATGCAGCGTCTATATATAGCATATTTTTCAATTTGGTTCATTTATTTACATATGTATTTGCCTCACTTCCATTAACAATCCTACTTTCTTCATCAACAACACTCATTCAGTTTATTTTATCAACTAAAACAAATCATCAAAACAACAGCCGGCCCGCCGACTCGGAACAGTCGCAAAAACATCTCGCTTGTGTAGTCGAGATGTCATCGAAACAACCTCCGACTCGCCGACTCGGAACAATCGCAAAAACATCTCGGTTGTGTAGTCGAGATGTCATCGAAGCAACCTCCGACTCGCTGACTCGGAACAATCGCAAAAACATCTCGATTGTGTAGTCGAGGAGCGAGTCAACTTTTGACTCGATTGTGATTTTGCAACGATGGCGATTCTCTCGATTGTCTAAACATCTCGGACTCGCCCATCACTAATATTAGGTAGCATAGTAAATTGTTTTCAACGTGCAAACCATAGTTTATGGGCCGTAGTCATAGTCGATTTAAAACAGTGTTTTAACACACTTAGAATGATGCTAGCATAAACGTCATTTTATCTCTGTCATAGTCGACTTAAAATCGGTTTTATCACTAAAACAGCGTTCTAACTTTAAAATGAGGTGAATGCCATTTTAAAATCTTAATATATTGTTCTAAGCTGGGAATTCGTCATGAAAACTATAAAAATAGAAAGAGAGTACGTGAATACAATAAAAAATAAATAAAACGTATAAAGAAGACATTTTAATAAATATGCAGGTGGCACTCAATACCTTCCCGCAGAAAAGCTTTTTCTCCTGCGCTCCAGTTCGGTGCACGAGACCTTGTTATTCCCTAAAATCACAAGTTAATTTTGATTTATATGAAGTGTGTAGTTTTATCTCAAAATTCAACTCACTTTTAGTTGTTTTTTTAGCGTATTTTAAATATACGATTAAGTTAAAATATGCAAACATCAAAAGTCGAATAGATAGATGCGCTTACTTTTTTCTTTTCAATTTAAAAGTTGACACAGGGTGAACTTTTTAATTTAAAAGTTGACACAGGGTGAACTGTTAAAACACTCGAAATTTCTTAAAATTACAGAGCGATTCTTATTATTTTATATGGGTAACCCTGTTCCGTTTCATTTTAGCAAAAACGTTCTAACTGGTCTATGACACACCACTCTTTTAAACGTCATTCTAAATTTAATACCGATTTTAACTAAAACCGATTTTAGTGAACGGCTATGACTACGGCCCTATATCTATAAGTTGCGACACTCTCAGCTGATCGTTTCACATGTTGTGCCTGTCACCATGCAGTGCTGTGCAAAAGTTACAGAAAAAAAAAAATTCAAATGAATTTTGAAATCGTTAAATCTTTAAAATTATTGGGTGAATTGAATTTGTAATGCTATAATTGTAGCAATAATAACAAAAAATTTACATATTTTTGAGTTTTAATTGATTTTATTAGGAATTTTGGCTATTTTTTTGTGAAGATTTTGCTACGCTTGAATACAACACTGTGGTCGATTCTTCTTCACATTTGGTTTATTTAGTTTCCCATTCTCCCATTGACACATAATGTGCCTGTCACTTTTTGCAACAACAATTCCCATGGTTGAAGTTTGTTTTGATGGGAATACAGTGAGTCACAGTGAAAGTGAGCCATCATTTATTCAGAAATTTTTATTATTAAATATCTTTATTAACAATTACTTGACTTTCCTAATCTTTTTGCGGCGGAAAACTTTCAACATGCCAGAAATTATGAAAAACAAAAAGATACACATACATATATACGCGTCACAATCAAATCAAGCTTTCTGGCAACTCCAATTTAAATACTTATTATTTTTCTCTTATATATTTTTACAGTTCACATTTTACATTATGTTTAATTATATAAAAAAAAAAACAGATCAGGCAATTTTTCTCCGTTTTTAAAAGGTGTACTTATCTTACAACATACGCTAGAGCGCGTAAAAATCGTGTTTTGTTAGATGAATAAAGCACATTGCATGCTAATAAAATTTTTATTATATTTAATTCATTAGGGATAGAGTAATTGAACTTTTGAAACAAGGCAAAAAAGTATTAAAACCGTTTTAGGGCATATTCCTCTTAGTGGCTAACTTTCATTGTGAGTCCGTTTCATGAACTTTTAATTTTAATTTTCATCAAATATTTTTTGAAATACTAAATTGTGGTTTTTTCTAAAAGATACCTAAGTACGTAATTTTGTTTTTCAATCGGTTTGTGTATAACTTTTTATTTTCATAAACCTTCGGACAACATAACATGGCTCATTTTCACTGCGACTCACTGTATGTGTCAAAAATATAGATACACATTTATTTATTCAAAACGAAAATGAAATATCCATGATGCAAATCGTTGCTACCCAATAAACATTTTTGTTGGAAATGCATTTGAATTTCATTTGAGATCAAATCCATTTTCCAATTTCCAACAATAATTTTTAACTTGAAATCAATTGCAGAAACAACCCATTCTCCGCAAAAGGGCACTTTTTTGACATTAAATTGTTTCTGTTTCTCCACTTGAAAAAAATATTGGAAATCGACTTGAATTCTATCGATATAATAATAATATAATAATAATAATGCAATGGCGCTATTATAACTCTGGCGAGTTTTATGGCCGAGCTTCTCTCCCAATTCGAGGAGTGCTCCTTTTTGTTTTTCCTACTAATTGGGTGGACCTACAGTTTTATGCCGGCTCCGAACGGCGAATGCATTTTTTGTGAGAAGCTTTTTCATGGCAGAAATACTCTCGGAGGGTATGCCGCCCACTGCCGAGAGGTGACCGCTGCTCTTAAAAAACCCAATAATTGGATTTTTACTAATTAGAAAAATTGTTTTGGTGTTTTGCTCGGACCGTGGTTTGAACCCGCGACCTCTGGCATAGCAGGCGAGCACTCTACCCACTGCACCACAGCGGCCACTATCGATATTCTCCAACTAAAATCAAACGTCAGGATAAAGCTTTTGAAGAACAAACGCTCATCCGATTGAAATAAAGGAACAAAAATGTAACAATTATGATTCTCTGTTTAACTTATTTCCTCACTTTTTTGTTATGCATTTAAAAATAGTAACAACATTTTATACACAAAAATTAGTTTAATAAATTCCAAATTTCCAAAGCAACCAACGCATTAATCAAAGGTATGAATTGACACAGCGTTTTATCAGTAAACACAATCTCTACTGGTAGAGAGTGTAATTCTCAAACTTATCTCTAATCCAAAGCGAAGGTAGAAAACTATTCTAGAAATAAATTGGGGACTGATTAGAAAAATAAGTATTCTCATTAGAATCTCATTAGAAAACTACATTGGATTTCAATTCGGAAATTATAATTTTCTAAATTTGAGAATTATGTCCCATTTTGTTTGAAATCGCTATGATTCTCGACTGTTTCTCGAGTCGTCCTCTAACATTAGAGATTTTAGAAAGGGGCTAGTTCTTGAGTCATCTCAAAGCGATATCTAACCTAAATGTTTGTTGGGTTTCGCCATGCAAAATGGCCATTTGAATTCAAATTTTTTCTTTCCTTTTGAACATTTTCGTATAAGCAGGGTTACACTTTCTCGTACTGCTCTATTACAAAATTTTTCCTAGAAATATAGAAAAGGGAATATACAGATACCAATGCCTTTACTACTTCGTTCGCGCATATGCAAATTGTAATTCATGTAAGATTAACACGATCAATCTTTACACATAGAACAGCAACATTTTTTTTTTTTTTTTTTTTTCAAATTACACGATTTTTGAAACATGATTTTATCTTTTGTCATTTGACATTTTGGTAAATTCAACCAAATTTTAGTGTTGATGCAACATTGGGCAATTTTAAAATATAGATACACTATGATTCAAATATAAAATTTTATTCCTAAATGTCATTTGGAATTTGGTTTATTTAACATGTCAATATACATAAACTAAAAAATGTTAAAAAAAGAACGTCAAAACTATTTTGAAACATACACAATTTTTTTTTTGAACATGTGGAGTTCTGCTTTTCGTGTACGACGATTCCCTGTTAATTTAACTAGCTTAAATTGCAAAATTATCTAGTTAAAAATGTAAAAATCAACAGGGAAACTCACTATTATTTTAATGTTAGTTCTACACATTTATCTGTTATTTTGTGCACGCTTGGACCGATATGCGCACAAAAATTAATATATATTGCACCCTAAATCATAAAGTGGCACAACTCAAAATTCAAAAATTTTCAGGAGACAAAAAGCTTTTTAACACGCTTTTATTAGTTTAACCTGTATGTATGTATGCATGTATGTATGTAACCAATTTACGTATACGCAGTGTAGTTCACTGTATGTTTGCTTGTACGCATTATGTAGCATAAGTTAACGCAAAAGCGTGTGTACATACAGCATTGATTCCTTCATTCTCTTCATTTTCGCACAAACACATACGCATTTTTAAAAATTAACAAGAAGAAGACCATTTGAGTGACCAAACTATATAGTATAAACAATGGTGCAAACAAGCGACAAGCACTCTCGATGTTGCTACGCCACTTGCTCAGTGACGACCTCTTCTACCTCCAAGTCCCGTAGGGCGGTGGTAGCGGCTCCCGGGAGAACATTGTTGAAAGCTCCTTCTATGTCGAGAAAGATGCCCAGTGTGAATTCCTTAAAGGCTAGCCCCTTTTCTATATTGGAAGTGATAGCGTGTAGAGCAGTCTCTACGGACTTGCCTTTGGAATCAGCGTGTTGAAAAGGAGATAGAGTATTCGCACGGAGCCTGATATAGACATCCAGCAATCTTTCAAGAACTTTGAGTAGAAAAGAGGTCAGGCTTATCGGCCTGAAATCCTTTGGGCTGCTGTAGGAGGCTTTGCCCCCTTTAGGAATAAAGATCACCTTCGCCTTGGTCCATTCCAGAGGAATGTACGACAGGTTGAGGCAGGCTTTATAGATAGGAACAAGAAGAGGGATTAGAGTATCACTTGCTGCCTGTAATTCAGCAGGAAAGATCCCATCTATTCCCGGAGATTTGAAGGGTTTGAAGGATTTAATTGCCCATTTTACCCTTGTATTAGTAATTATGTGCTCCAAGTCATTAAATGTCCTGGGGTTAGAGTAGGTTCTATAAGGTTCCGAGGTGCACCCTGGGAAGTGTGTGGTGACCAGGGTGTTCAGAATATCAGTACTAGATGTGGCCCAGTCCCCATTTTGCATTCGGATACAGCTTGGGGGAATTGGGTTAGTAGAGATGACCTTTCGTAGACGGCTGGCCTCAGAGATTTCTTCTATGTCGCTAGCGAAGTTTTTCCATGAGTCTCTTTTAGCTCTTTGGATCGACTTCTTGAAAATTTTTAAGGCATCCTTGTAGGCTTGCCAGTTGCCAGTTATTTTCGCCTGGTTGAAGAGCTTTCTGCTGTTAAGCCGAAGCTTGGAGATCTCGGGGTTCCACCAATAAGGTTTCTTTTTACCCCGAACTTTGACCTCCGGGCAGGCACTCTTGAAAGCAGCGTTACATTTTGTAACAAAGTCAACTGCTTCATCGGTTTTTGACGATGTGTCCAGCACACCGAGAGAAACAGACCTGTTATTGGAGATAGGCGCTTCATCAGTTGTTAACGGTAGGCTTGACAATTTCTGACTAAACAGAGCCCAATCCGTACGCCTCCTGTTCCTGTATCCCGCTCTAAGTGGAGGTCTCAAGAGTAGATTAAAAGTTATATACATATGATCAGAGAAGGAGTTTTCTCCGGACACCTGCCATTCCTTGACATAGTCAGAGAGCGGGCCTGTGACCAGAGTGATATCAAGTACCTCACTCCTGTTTGCGGTGACAAAAGTAGGTTTGCCTCCAGAATTACATATAGATAAATTATTAGAAATAATGAAATCAAAAAGAGACTCACCCCTCGCGTTTACGTCCGATGAGCCCCATGTTGTGTGATGGGCATTGGCATCGGCCCCTATCAGCAGTTGGAGCCCTAAGCGTTCAGCTTCCCTAACCGCACCAAGTAGCCGATCTTGCCCAGAAATGGGGCGGTCATACGCCAAATAGGCAGAGGCGATCCATATCGATTTGCCTTTCAGCTCGAGGCTGATGCAGACCATATCTTCGTCGCTGAAAAGAGACACCATAAAGTAGGAAAGAGTTTTGTGTATTTGAATACATGATCTGGTCCTACCTGTCGCAGGTGCTGCCACCACATGGTAGTCCCCAGATTTGAGGCCACAGACCCTGGATCCAACGACCCAAGGCTCCTGGACCAGAACGATCGCCTCAGCAGTCTTGCTGAGACGTAAGAGTAGTGCAGCCGAAGCTGCTTTGGAGTGATGCAGGTTAATTTGCAGTACCTGCATCATTTTGGTCGTCGGAATGCATCTCGACGTCCGCCGCTACTGTACCCGCTCCTTCGGAGACCTCAATGACTGTGGAGTCAAAGTCGGCCTCCTCCGGATCCGAATCCAGCAGCGTGCATTCGTCGAGCATGTTGTAGAACGGGCCTACCAACTCAGACACCGAGAACGTATCGCTCTCGGAGTCCAGAGTGCTGTCTGCCCGTTCATTAGCGGCCCCATGTCCACTCAAGGTGTTGCATGGAGCCCGGACGTCAGTAGTTAAGGGGGTAGTGGGTTCGCTCATGGCGTTGCCCCCTACCTCCACAGAATTGGAATCGGATGCTTTCGTAGAACACCCCCCATCCCCAGAGCCCTGCGGATCGGGTGCGCTCAAGGCGCTGCCCTCAGCCCCAAGGCTCGGAAGACCAGGGTTGTCCTCGTCGGCTACCAATTCATCCTCCTTCTGGAGATCATCCCTTCGGATTTTCGGCGTGATGGTAAAAAGGCCGTAGCCGATTGTACCACCTCGCTTCTCAATCCACGGGAGAGACGCCTCGCTGATGACCAGCCCAACCTGGCGTTGCATCTCCCTCACGTCACCAACACGTACTACCCTCCAATCGCTTGTGGGCATTTCCGCGTTAGATCGAGAGATGATCCTCAGAATTTTGTCCGGATCAGATGGCTCAGCCGGGACCCAGACCCAGGCTCTCGGTCTGTTCGGAATTTCTTCCTTACTGACCGCAACCAAGTCAGACCCGGGCCACAGCTCACCCACCTCGGACATAGCTAATTTGTAAAGCTTGTACGAGCGCTCATCGGCGCATGTCACGAGCTTTATTCTGCCCTGATGCCATCCGCCATCCCGGATATCAGGAGGAGGCCCCGGAAAACGGTCCAGAAGCTCCTCATAGTTCCTGAGGAGACCTATGAGGATCATCTTCCACTTTTCCGGGGACAGGTTCCCATCCGGGTGGCCGCGGTCCATAACGGCCAGCGTTAAGGTGGCTTTCGCCGCCTCGCTGAACGTTTTGGTCAGGGCAGGAGGTGTGTTTGACGGCCTGTGCCTCTTTGGAACGTTCGAAGCGTTCTCTAGAGATCGGGGTCTCTTTGAGGCCAGTGCCTGGTTTGAAGTAGAGGGACCAGACTGGGGGGTAGTTGTCGGACCGGAAGTCGCCTTAGCCTGTTTGGCAGCGAGAATCTTCTTTGCCCAGGCCAACGAACCCTTCTGCTCCGCCGTCAATTTGTCGTAGGGAAGATTGCTAGCCCTCTCTACGATCTTGGCGGCGTTGCGAACATTTCGCTGGCTGCGCACCGACATCGGAATCCTCTTACTAGCCTTAGAACACTCGGGGTGTTCAGCGGGCTTGGTAAGAGCATCCCCGGCAGGAGCAGGGGCTTGCACTTCGCCCGTTGAGGACTTGGTGCCGCTATCCACTGCCTGCCGTTTAGAGGTGCCCGATTGAGGGGCTGGGGTGACCACCCGTGCCAGCTCAGCTGGTGGTTGCTTACCCTCAAGGGGCTTAGCTGTACCAGCTTTGACGGCAGTAGTCGGCTTACCCTCAAGGGGTTTAGTCTTCCTGCCTGCTTGCGTAGGTGGTCGAATTTGGGATGTGGGCCGTGAAGGCCCGCTCGGCGCCGTCATAGCGGTACCCGAGGGGTTGGTTACTTTTTTATCACCAAGTCCAACGGCGGCATCGTTACCCGTGCAGGGATCCGAGGCTATTTGGTTTTTGTGCATATTCATCTGTTTTGTGCGGTCGCCTACTGAGACGAGACCTTTCGGCGACCTGAAGTAAGGAAAGGGGGAAAGGGAACGGTCGACTACGGCAGAGCCCCTTACCGCAGCAAGTCCACCGTTACTCCCGGAGGTGGACCGGTATCCGGGAGGCTCCGTAAGAATACAGTCGGTTACCCCTGACTGCAAACCATCCAATGGGCACGGAAACGCATGACACCCTGGATTAGGGGTTTTTGCGTGTGTGTTGGTGCGGTGATCTCCGCATAGGACACCTGGGATACAGCCTGCTTGCCGCGACAAGCAGGATGCGCCCAAGGGTACCATACGGAGCTTCCCTCTTAGTTCATGGAGAGACAGGGCAAGTCCCTCGCGGGGACTACACCCTGGTCCCCATTTAAGCCCCATCCCCAACGACAAGGAGACCAACGTGATGGAGCCTAGTTTAACTAACAAACAGCTAAATATTTTTTAACATAGCGTACCCACCAAATTTATTTTTTATCTTTTCTAATGTGCATATTATGTTTATGTGCATATTAGCGTACCCAACACTTACCTATTAATGTATTACAATGACATATTCGTCTGACAAGGAAAATACAAGAGGAGTACTTAAACTCATTTCTAATCGCTACGATGGGTTTAATGTTTGCCATCTGAATGCGCGCAGTTTAAATGCTGAAAAAATTGACCACATTGCATTATATTTCAAAAACAATTTTAAAGGTAAAGAAATCTGCAGATCAGATCCAACGCAGGATATCGAGTATATTTTTGTTGAATTTTATGATAATAATATTAAATTTCTTGTGGCGTGCATATATAACCCTAGTAAAAGAAATGATTTATCAGTGATGTTCGATAAATTGGCTGATCTCACAATTGTTTATGAGCATATAATTGTATGTGGGGACTTAAATATAGACCTCTTATGCAACGATCTCCCTTCCATGAATTTTTTAAATAGCTTCCAAGCTTTAGGAATCTCAATCGTGAATAAATATGCCACTCGATTTGCGCCTAACACCAAACCAAGCCTCTTGGATGTGTTCGGTGTTATGCTAGAGACACACATCGTAGTATAGTTATAATATTGCGATCTATACCACATATGTGTCACCCTCATATTGTAGTTTAATTGAAAATTTTCATAGTATAGACAAATCATAGTATTGATATAATATTCATACCACATGTCTGTCCAATGCCTTAGTGACAAGAAGTGCGTAAATCATTTAGATCAGTTTCCGATGGCTGGAATCTCTGATCATGAACTGATGTTTCTATCATACAATATCCATTTTTATAGGCAGAATAATGTAACGAACTTGTCTTTCAGAGATTTTAAGCGTATAAAAATTGACCTCTTATATAAAGAAGCTGCTAAGCTTGACTGGAATTTATGTTGGTTATTTACTACAGTCGATGAAAAGCTGCAATATTTTAATTTACTGGTAAACTACCTATTTGATAAGTTCGTTCCAATGCGTGTAGCTAGAGTGCTAAGTAACAAAAAGCCTTGGTTTACGTCAGTTGTACTGTCCTTAATTAAAGAACGTAGTAAAGCCTATAAGAAATGGAAAAATGATAGAAGCGCTAAATCGTGGAAAGAATATCGCGTTGCAAGAAATAAAGTAACATCAAGTATAAGAGATTCTAAAAGGGCGTATCTTCAATGTAAACTTAACCACACACTGCCCTCAAAAGTCCTATGGAAAAACCTTAGGTCGCTTGGGGTTTCAGGTGCGCAGGAACACGTGTGTAATCTTGACCTTGAAATATTAAATAATAATTTTTTGTCACATTGTCCGGTGGTATCACCGGAAATACCTGTTAATGTTTCTTTGTTGGAGCATACTGACCATGGTGATTTTGAATTTGTTCCTGCAGTAGAGACGAATTTGGTACAGTGTATATACGCTGTAAAATCGAATGCTATAGGTACTGAGGGTATCTGCCTGAAGGTTATTAAAATAATATTACAATTTAGTCATATCCACGCTTACCCACATAATTAACTTTTCGCTCGCATCTTCTACTTTTCCCAACCTTTGGAAGACGGCAAATGTAATACCTGTGCCAAAAACAAACTGCCCTACAACTCCTCAACACTACAGACCAATAAGCATTTTACCGGCCATATCAAAAGTTTTTGAGAAATTCTTGGCGCGACAAATTACTGGCCATTTAGACAAACATCACCTTTCAAGTAGTTTCCAATCTGGTTTCAGACGTCAGCATAGTTGCTCCACAGCTATGCTTAAGATCTTCGAGGATATTCGCCCTGCATATGATAAAAACTATATAACAGTGCTAGTCCTTCTTGATTTCTCAAAAGCTTTCGATAGTATCGATCACAATAAACTGTTACAAAAATTAAGCTCCCACCATAAGTTTGAGGTGCCTACAGTTAATAAAAAGCTATTTGTCGAATCGGTCGCAACGGGTTAAATGTGGTGAAAATTACTCAAGTCTAAAATTAATTACATCAGGTGTGCCGCAGGGATCTATTTTAGATCCGATTCTTTTCTGCCTTTTCATAAATAATATTGTTGATTGTTGTCAAAATTCTTTTATTCATCTGTATGCTGATGACACACAAATCTACTTCTCAAGACCCATAGGTCTTGTTGAAGATCTGATAGCGAGGCTAAATGAAGATCTCAGCCGTATTTCTGACTGGTCCGTATCAAATAATTTGAGATTAAATGCATTAAAGACGAAAGCGATAGCTATTTCCCGTACAAATTATGATCTTAGCTATATTCCACCTTTAGTTCTTGATGAGTTAAACATTAAATTTGATGAAAATGTTAAAAACCTGGGTTTCAGAATCAATAGAAGATTATCATGCGTTGACCACGTTAACCTCGTTGTTAGCAAGATCTACAATGCTCTTCGAAAGCTGTATCGCAGTTCATATTTACTTCCGCAACAGACTAAACTGAAACTTGTTAAATCACTCATTATTCCACATATATCGTACGCAGAGTTGGTGTATTGTAGTTTTGCGTTTTTTCTATAAAAAAAAGAAAATATGACCACATATCTGGCTATGCGAATCATATCCTTGGGCATGATCTGCGCTCGTATTTCAAAATAGGTGCTCTTATCTTCCTACATAAATTAATATACACACATGAACCATTGTACCTGTATAAAAGCATTAAACTAGCTCAGTGCATTCGAACATCAAATCTCATCGTTCCGACATATACTTACTTGGAATCTCAGCGTATGTTCTTTGTTAGTATCATAAAACTATGGAACTCATTACCTACTGGAATAAAACTTATAAAGCATGAAAGGAGTTTTAAAAATGCAGTATCTAACTACTTCTGATTTCCTTCCCTTCTCTTTCTCTCTCTCTCTCTCTCTCTCTCCTATTATTTCTTCATATTTAGGATTAATTTATAACAATAATAATCTTAACTTTAAGCTGTATTTTCATATACATATTCCAAAATTGTAATAGAATTTCAATGAAGACGTACTACTACAAGACTTAGTCTTACTATGTACAAAACAAATAAATAAATAAATTGAAATTGAAAATTATGCCAATTTTTTCACTGGCAACACTGATAGCTTCATCAGCCAAATTGTATCGCGCCGTGATTATTGTATTAATTCTGGTATATTAATCGGCTTTTCAATCGAAATTTGTGCCGAGAAACTTAGGAGGCGATTCTCCCACTCCCACGGGATCGTGAAAGTTCTACAAAGATAAGTATTTAAAAGTTAATAGTTTAAATAAATACTTATATACATACATATATACATTCATAAATGTAAATATTTAAATACATACATACTAAGTACATTTTGTTTCGCGCAGAGTTGCATCAGCTGCGCTGTACCAGCAGGTGGCGCTGCCAACCCATATCGACAGCCGGATCAGCTGAAATCCTGCATTACCGGCGAACTGCATTACCGGCAGTTAGAGCACTGCACAATTCCGTTTATAAATTCATAATATACATATATATATATATAAATAACATACAAATATAAGGAAATAAATAAACAAAACTAAATAAATAAAAAAATAAAATTAAATAAAATCAAATAATAACTTTTTGGTTGCTTGTTTTTCCGACAGGGTAGGAATATGATGTATTGTGGAACGATTTTCCGTCATCCCTTGTCAAGTTTGGTTTGGAGACAAACCGGTTTCGGCTAATATGCGCCATCTTCAGTGTCTTCTTTCGTTCTGAGTTATTTTGTGTAAGTTCGATAGTATTTATAGTAACTAACTTCAGTCGTTTTGTTCAGGTACTTCGTGTTCATGTGATGTGTTCGTGCATTCGTGCGTTCGGGTGACGTGTGTGTGTGTGAGTCTGTGTTGTGTGTTTAGGTATGCAAATACATTTTTTGTCATATTTTCATTATTGTACCCTCATTAACCAGGTAGGTAAGTCCGTTATTGTCCGTTTGTGTGTTGTTTTGTTTATGTCGATTTTAGGTCTTTTGTCCTCTTTCTGGTATAGTAGCTTAAGCGGTTCAAATAATGTATCCGATGCGGTGTTTATTTGTTCATTTATTATTTTACCTACGAATGTTTTTTGTTTGTACCTCAGTGAAATATTTATATGTGCACTTAATTAATTCAATTTATCTCTCTAATTTAAGACTCTATTTAGTTATCTTTGGGCATGTAAATATTATATTACATATTTGGTAATTCGTTTGTATATAATGATTAGTTTTAATCCGCTGATAATGTATACGGTATATAAAAACTTGTGGTATATGCCACCTTTCTTAGGTAAAATTTATATGTGCAAAACGCATTTTCCCTGCTTCAAATGTCAATAAGTAAGATAAAATAACTTTATTCATACAAATCGCAAGTGAAGCAAATATAAATTTTTTTGCAAACGGATATTGAGTGATTTCCAACTTTTAGAAAAAATGCCACGCGGATCCACCTTGACAGAAACAGAGCGCGGTTTTATAATTGGACAAAGGGATGGTGGTGTGCCATTGGTCGAAATTTCAACGAAATTGGGACGCCATAGAAATACAATTACTAATTTCCTAAAAAACCCGGAAAAATATGGAACTACCAAACGCAGTGGCAGAAAATCAGAGATTAATGAACGTTGTAAGCGAACAATTCGGCGTCTAGCTGTTGAAAAAGGTATGAGTTGCAGTGAAATTCAAGCCCATCTTAATCTTAAGGTAACAAGGAGACGAGTCCACCAAATATTATCCCAAAACAAAAATGTCACATATACTGCGCGAGTATCTCAACCTATGCTTTTAAAAAGACATATGACATCCCGTTTGGCATTCGCCGATAAATATAAGTTCTGGGATACAGAGTTCCAAAAAGTTATATTCAGCGATGAGAAAAAGTTTAATTTGGATGGTCCCGATGGCTGTCAAAAATATTGGCGCGACTTAAGACACCCGAGGCAGAATCTTAAGCGAAACCATGGTGGCGGCTCGTTAATGGTATGGGGGGCTTTTAGGTATGCTGGAAAATCTCCACTCTGTTTCATCCCATGCAAAACCAATTCCCAAATGTACATTGAGTTATTGGACAATGTCCTTATTCAATTTGCTGAAGAAGTTTATGGAAATGAGTGGATATTTCAACAGGACAACGCCCCAATCCACACCGCTCGTACAACAAAATATTTTTTATCGTCCAGAAACATCCCTTTGTTGGTTTGGCCAGCCATCAGTCCTGACCTCAACCCCATTGAGGACCTGTGGTGAATACTCTCGGCTAAGGTTTATAAGAATGGTAGACAGTTTCAGACCATGAAGTAGCTTAAAGAAACGTTGGTAAAGGAATGGGACGAAATAAGCATCCAAACCTTACAAAAATTGGTAGAGTCCATGCCAAGGAGATTGACCCAGGTTCAGTTGAAGAAAGGGAAGCATATAAATTATTAGAAATTATAAAATATTGTTATCTAGCCACATACATGTTAAAAATCCTTTGACGCACATATAATTTTTTCCTAAGGGAAAATTAAATAAAAATTAAACTAAAATCACCAGTAAATAAAGACAAATTGATTTGCTATTGTATTAGTTCATATCTAGTCATATATGTAAAAAATAATATTTAAAAAATATAACTTTAGTTTTTTATAATTTTTATAAAATATTATTCCATGCACATATAACTATTTCACTGAGGTATATCTCCATATTTTCTAATATGTTAAGTCGTTTTCCTTTATGCTGTATGTGGAGAATTTTAGCTGTTTTTCCTATTTTCATGGGTGTACACTTGTTTTCTGCCATGTGGTTGGCGAAATTTGATTCCACTGTCGTTGATGATTTTCTTATTCTCTTATTGTAATCCCTTATGTGTTCTCGATATCTCGTTTTGATTTGTCGTCCTGTTTGTCCTATATAACTATTTTGGCATTCGCAAGTCAATTTGTATACGCCTTGTTTGTCAAAGAGGTCTTCCTTGTTAATGTTGTTTCGTAGAAGTTTTCCCATATTGTTCCTCGTTTTAAATGCTGCATTAATGTTATATTTTTGGAAAACTTTAGCCAACTTGTAAGATGGCAACAAAAAGTTTACCCACTGCACACAGCGGCCACATGAAAATAGGAAAAACAGCTAAAATTCTCCACATACAGCATAAAGGAAAACGACTTAACATATTAGAAAATATGGAGATATACCTCAGTGAAATAGTTATATGTGCATGGAATAATATTTTATAAAAATTATAAAAAACTAAAGTTATATTTTTTAAATATTATTTTTTACATATATGACTAGATATGAACTAATACAATAGCAAATCAATTTGTCTTTATTTACTGGTGATTTTAGTTTAATTTTTATTTAATTTTCCCTTAGGAAAAAATTATATGTGCGTCAAAGGATTTTTAACATGTATGTGGCTAGATAACAATATTTTATAAATTCTAATAATTTATATGCTTCCCTTTCTTCAACTGAACCTGGGTCAATCTCCTTGGCATGGACTCTAAGAATTTTTGTAAGGTTTGGATGCTTATTTCGTCCCATTCCTTTACCAACGTTTCTTTAAGCTACTTCATGGTCTGAAACTGTCTACCATTCTTATAAACCTTAGCCGAGAGTATTCACCACAGGTCCTCAATGGGGTTGAGGTCAGGACTGATGGCTGGCCAAACCAACAAAGGGATGTTTCTGGACGATAAAAAATATTTTGTTGTACGAGCGGTGTGGATTGGGGCGTTGTCCTGTTGAAATATCCACTCATTTCCATAAACTTCTTCAGCAAATTGAATAAGGACATTGTCCAATAACTCAATGTACATTTGGGAATTGGTTTTGCATGGGATGAAACAGAGTGGAGATTTTCCAGCATACCTAAAAGCCCCCCAAACCATTAACGAGCCGCCACCATGGTTTCGCTTAAGACGATTCTGCCTCGGGTGTCTTAAGTCGCGCCAATATTTTTGACAGCCATCGGGACCATCCAAATTAAACTTTTTCTCATCGCTGAATATAACTTTTTGGAACTCTGTATCCCAGAACTTATATTTATCGGCGAAGGCCAAACGGGATGTCATATGTCTTTTTAAAAGCATAGGTTGAGATACTCGCGCAGTATATGTGACATTTTTGTTTTGGGATAATATTTGGTGGACTCGTCTCCTTGTTACCTTAAGATTAAGATGGGCTTGAATTTCACTGCAACTCATACCTTTTTCAACAGCTAGACGCCGAATTGTTCGCTTACAGCGTTCATTAATCTCTGATTTTCTGCCACTGCGTTTGGTAGTCCCATATTTTTCCGGGTTTTTTAGGAAATTAGTAATTGTATTTCTATGGCGTCCCAATTTCGTTGAAATTTCGACCAATGGCACACCACCATCCCTTTGTCCAATTATAAAACCGCGCTCTGTTTCTGTCAAGGTGGATCCGCGTGGCATTTTTTCTAAAAGTTGGAAATCACTCAATATCCGTTTGCAAAAAAATTTATATTTGCTTCACTTGCGATTTGTATGAATAAAGTTATTTTATCTTACTTATTGACATTTGAAGCAGGGAAAATGCGTTTTGCACATATAAATTTTTCCTAAGAAAGGTGGCATATACCACAAGTTTTTATATACCGTATACATTATCAGCGGATTAAAACTAATCATTATATACAAACGAATTACCAAATATGTAATATAATATTTACATGCCCAAAGATAACTAAATAGAGTCTTAAATTAGAGAGATAAATTGAATTAATTAAGTGCACATATAAATATTTCACTGAGGTACAAACAAAAAACATTCGTAGGTAAAATAATAAATGAACAAATAAACACCGCATCGGATAGATTATTTGAACCGCTTAAGCTACTATACCAGAAAGAGGACAAAAGACCTAAAATCGACATAAACAAAACAACACACAAACGGACAATAACGGACTTTTACCTACCTGGTTAATGAGGGTACAATAATGAAAATATGACAAAAAATGTATTTGCATACTTAAACACACAACACAGACTCACACACACACACGTCACCCGAACGCACGAATGCACGAACACATCACATGAACACGAAGTACCTGAACAAAACGACTGAAGTTAGTTACTATAAATCTATCGAACTTACACAAAATAACTCAGAACGAAAGAAGACACTGAAGATGGCGCATATTAGCCGAAACCGGTTTGTCTCCAAACCAAACTTGACAAGGGATGACGGAAAATCGTTCCACAATACATCAAAATCAAATAAATAAAATTAAATTAAATAAAATACATATGTATATATGCATATGAGTGCCCCAGGCACTTCTTCAAACGATCGCGTGCGCAATGCGTATTTCACCTTCAAATCGTTTGATATAAACGAAAAAGCCGGAAAAGGAAACACGGCGATTGAACAAAGGGCACGGTCCTGTTCCCCCGAGTGTCCAAATTACTTGCCCTCAATTCACAGAGCCTCTAGCAAGTACTTCCGTAGCTGGAGCTCAAAATAAAGCTGGCGATACCATAAAAATGGCAGATAAAAACGCCAAGAAAATACAAGTGCAAACTGGCTTGGATCGCTATATCCGTATAAAAAGAAAGCGAACCCCAGAAAAGAATGGGAAATCGAATCCCTCCAAATTAATCAAAGGTGACCTGCCAGCAGTGGCAACAAAAGAGGCACCGAAAATAACATTGGGCGACAACAGATTCAGTGTGCTCGCTGAATCTCAAAATATTCAAGTGGAAAAGCCACAAAAGAGTTCCAAGCCCCCTCCAATTTACCTGCGGGAACAAAGCTCTAATACATTAGTAAGCAAACTGGTTGAGGTAGTAGGTCCTAAAAACTTCCATGTCGTACCTATAAAAAAAGGCAATATACAGGAAGTTAAAATTCAAACTTATAGTGAGGATTATTTCCGCAAAATAACTAAAGACTTTGAAAACAGGAAGAAAAATTTCTATACCTATCAGCTAAAAAGTAGCCGTGGCTTGTCAGTTGTGCTAAAAGGAATAGAAAATTCCGTAAGCCCGGCAGAAATAGAGACTGCATTAAACGAGGAAGGCTTTAAAGTGTTTACAATATCAAAAATAAAGCTAACATACCGCAACCGATGTTCAGGGTTGAAATCGAGCCAGATTTAAAGCTCTTAAAGAAGGGAGAAGTACATCCAATTTATAAATTGCGTTATCTTCTACACCGAAGAGTCTCTGTGGAAGAACCGCATAAACGTGTGGGCCCCGTACAATGCCATAATTGTCAGGAGTTCGGGCATACGAAACGATATTGCACATTACCTAGCGTATGTGTAATTTGCGGAAATTTGCACAGCTGTCCCACAACCTCTAAATGTGCTAAAACCAACTATTAATACAGCCCCGCAGAGAAATCTGGGAACGTACTCATACGCTCAAGTCTTAAGAGGCACACAACAGACCGAAATCCAAGACGATTCCAATCCAACAACATCACTCGAAAACACTCTAAATAGCTTTGTTCATATGATGCAGGACCATATGAAGTCAATGCAAAACATGATGCAAGAATTGATTAGGAATCAAAATCTCCTACTTCAAACAATTTTGTCAAGACCATGAATTGTTTCAATATAGGTTTCTGGAATGCTAACGGCATAGGCCAACATCGCAATGAACTCCAGTTTACCTAGAAAGTCACCAAATTGACATAATGTTAGTGTCTGAAACCCATCTGACTGTGTTTAATAATTTTAATATTGATGGGTATATGTTTTATAATCCCAAGCACCCTGAAGGAAAAGCTAGAGGTGGAACCGGTATACTTATAAGAAAGAGGATTAAGCACCACGTTCTAGAAGAATATTGCAAAGAGTATATACACTCAACATCAGTGTACGTAGATGATAGTTCTGGCGGATTAACTGTATCTGCAATATACTGCCCTCCACGTTTTAATATAACAGAATACCAATTCACTGAATACTTCTCCAAGTTAGGCAAGAGATTTCTAGCAGCAGGTGATTACAATGCTAAACATACTTTTTGGGGATCTAGGCTAATAACACCAAAAGGAAGAAACTTGTTCAAAGCAATCCAAAGCAATGGTCTTGACACTATATCAACCGGACAGCCAACATATTGGCCCACTGATAGGAGCAAAACCCCCGACCTCATAGATTTTGGGGTAACTCGCGGCCTCGATCGGGAAATACTTCAGATAGAATCACTTTTTGACCTATCATCTGATCACTCTCCTTGCGTCATATCTATTAAAACCTTTCCAACTTTAAACGAACTGAACCCAAGCTTAACTGATAGATTTACGAATTGGCTGAAGTACAGAAAATTTATAAGTTCGCATATTAATCCAAATGTGAGCCTTAAATCAGCCGCCGAAGTGGAATATGCGATAATTGACTTCACAAACTTACTGCAAGTGGCAGCAAAGGTTTCAACGCCCTTACGTCCTAATACAACCCAGCAGCAAAGCTTTAATTCTTTCAATGAAAACGATATCATTGAGCTAGTTTCCAAGAAAAGGCAACTTAGGAGAGACTGGCAAAGGTTGCGATCTCCAACTCTGAAAAACGAGCTAAAAAATTCACGAAAGAGCTCCAAATGCTCCTAGAGGAGAAAAGGGAAAGAAAATTTCAAAATAGAATTAATTCCCTCACGGCCACATCTGGTACAGATTATTCCTTGTGGCGCTCTCTCAAATATCTAAAACGGCCGGTTCAGCAGGATCCTCCAATACGAATGCAAAATGGTGAATTTGCTCGAAGTGACCACGAAAAGGGAATAGCTTTTGCAACCCATCTTTCAAATGTATTTACTCCAAATGAAGGCCAAAATGTTCTCCAAGAAAATACTCCACAATTACCAGCAATCCCACTTGGATTTAAACTAGATGACTTAAATAAAACTATATCCAAAGACATAGAGAATAAGAAAGCACCAGGGTATGACAAAATAACGGGTGAAATGTTAAAAGCGCTTCCCATAGCAGCTATTAAGCAACTACTATACATCTTCAATAGTATGCTCCGATTATGTCACTTTCCTAATCCATGGAAACTATCTGAAATTATCATGATCCGAAAACCAGGCAAAGACCCGACAATAGTAAGCTCCTACAGGCCAATAAGCTTAATCTCTATCTTTTCCAAACTATTCGAAAAATTATTGCTGAGAAAAATTCAGCCCATCTTAGAACTGCACGAAACCATACCAAGTCACCAGTTCGGATTTAGAGAGCAGCACGGTACGATAGAACAAGTGCATAGAATTGTTTCAGAAATAAGGTCAACTTTTGAAACCAAACGATATTGCACCGCACTATTCCTAGATGTGGCACAAGCCCTCGATAAAGTATGGCTAGAAGGCCTCTTGTATAAAATAAAACAAACACTTCCATATAATCTGAGCGGGATCCTAGAAAGCTTTTTAACAGGTAGAAAATTTCGGGTAGGGCACAAAAGTTTTACAACCGAAATTTACAAAAGCGATCTGCCAACGAACGCGAGACTTGTCACGTCGACCTTCGCAGATGATACGGCTATACTAAGTGTGCACGCAAATCCCATAACTGCTACTATCCAATTGCAGAGACATATAAAAACTTTAGAGGAATGGCTTACTACGTGGAGAATTAAGGTCAACGAATCTAAATGTGTAGAAGTAATTTTTAGCCTGAAGAAAGACACATGTCCACCAGTCTCAATAAATGGGAAAATAATAACTCAGAAAGACTTCGTTACGTACCTTGGAGTCACACTGGATAGAAGAATGACTTGGAAAAATCACATTGACAAAAAGATTATGCAATCCAAGTTGAAAATAAGCCAGCTGCAATGGTTAATTGGTCCAAGTTCCAGACTGGGATTAGATAATAAGATATTAATATTTAATATGGTTTTGAAACCAATTTGGATGTATGGAATACAACTATGGGCCTCAGCATCGAAATCTAGCGTAGAGAGAATTCAAAGGCTACAGTCCAAGATATTAAGAACAATATGCAAAGCTCCTTGGTATGTAAAAAATTCAATTATACATAATAACCTAGAGATAAATACGGTGACCGAAGAGATAGAGAAAATGCAAACAAATTATGCAAAAAGATTAGCCAACCATCCTAATTCATTAGCAAAAAGTCTCCTAAAGCAAAACTATCCTAGGCGGTTAAAGAGAAAGGATGTAAACCTCAATTGTGCATAAGGTCATATTCTGTTAGACCAATATCTCGAAAGTAACGTAAAGTAAAGATAATGATGAACGTCGCCGAATCGACCGACCAATGGCCATCGCGATGAACGGCACCTAGTCCCTGGCGTTCATAGTACAGGCTAGTGGAAATAACGTAAAATACAATAAACGTCGCCGAAGCGTCCGACCAACGGCCACCGCGATGAACGCACCTAGTCCCTGTTGTTCATCGCACGGGCTAGCGTAAATACCGAACAATACAATAAACGTCGCCGAAGCGACCGACCAATGGCCATCGCGATGAACGGCACCTAGTCCCTGGCGTTCATAGTACAGGCTAGTGGAAATAACGTAAAATACGATAAACATCGCCGAAGCGTCCGACCAACGGCCACCGCGATGAACGCACCTAGTCCCTGTTGTTCATCGCGCCAGCCCGCGCGAAGACAAACACCTCTACGACCACCATGCCATGGCTGTACAATGTACATATAAATGTAAATGAAAACTTAAACAGTTTAATCCACTTTTGAAAAAAAAAAAAAAAAAAACTGAAATAAAATAATAATAATAATAAATAAATAATAACAGTGACCTAGACCAAGATAAAACTCCATTACACAACTAGGTTAATATTACACTCCTAGGTTAAGATACATGCCATATGTGTATATGTAAAAAGACTCTTTGCCAACTTTATTATTTTTAGCATTGGCAACAAATAATTTATTGTATTAGTTTGTAAGATTTGCGAAATTATTGTTATTTTCTAAGCAAGACAGATTCAATAAAAACAAATATGATGAAAAAAAAAAAAAAATTTTTTTCTATTGTGAATAAGTGAAATGGTTTCAAATTTTTGTCAATAGATGTCTCCCCTATCTTCGAATTCAACGCAATACCGTTCGTTAGAAAATTTTCTCCAATTCCGTACCAAAGAACGTATATTGTACAACATACGTTCTTTGTCCGTACTTTAACGAACGGTGTTACATTGAGTCTTAGCTAGATTCGAAGATAGGGAGACATCTATCGATAAAATTTTTTAAGAAATTTCATCAAATAAACACACCTTTTTCCAATTCCTTTACTTTAACGAACGGTCGTATAATTTTCACTGGTTTCTATACCAGTGGTTGTTTTTTTCGCCGTTCTTTGTCCGTACTTTAACGAACGGTGTTACATTGAGTCTTGGCTAGATTCGAAGATAGGGAGACATCTATCGATAATATTTTTTAAGAAATTTCATCAAATAAACACACCTTTTTCCAATTCCTTTACTTTAACGAACGGTCGTATAATTTTCACTGGTTTCTATACCAGTGGTTGTTTTTTTCGCAAGTCTATAACTCTTGCCGAAACGAATACGGCTATTATAAATGTTTTTGCTCAGAAATTATTAATTTTTTGGCACTTAATTATGGAGCGAACGAAAATTCGTATTCCCGCTTTAACTGCCTACTTTTCTGTTTGTCATTGAAAAGTGGACAGGTTGCCACTTCTAGCGGATTTTAAATTTATTATTTTGTTTGCAAAAATTTCAGAGAAACTACAAAATATACTAAAAAATAGTTTTTTTTTTATACTTGATTATAATGTTTATATTTCTGACGCATATCCTGGTTAATGTAGGTGATGCTCAAATGTATACGAGACATTTATCACCAATTACACGGTGTGACAAAATAAAAAAAATTAAAGTATTTTTTCGAGGTTGACATATGTTATAGGCCGTTACCAAGTACACGAAGACTGCATACTTCGAATTTCCAATACACCCCCAAAATCTGGAATTAGGGTCCAAAACCCCCTTTTTCATAGGTTAGGTCATATATTGTACCATAACTTTTTCTCCGTTTATCCCATAAATATGAGTTTGATAACGTTGAACGCTTTTCACAGTATACAAACTCTTAATGTATCTTGATAAATGTTAAAGAAGCTGTAAAAATAATATCGAAATTTTTTTTTTTTCCTTAATTTTTTCATCTTTAATAACGGGTTTCTCGAATAATTTGTTAGCCAGTGTATATATCAGAACAATCTCCTATTAATTCTGTTTGCACGACATATAACTTTTGCGTAGAAAACCATATTAGCAATTTTATTATGAAAAGTTTCACAGTAGAAATTGATTAAAGTAGATATCCTAGAAACGCCTATGCAGATATTCCACAGTTATTGTCGTTGGAAAGAGAATTAATAGATTGTTCTAAAATATAGACTGGTTAACAAATTATTCGATAAAACCGAATAAAAGAAACCAAAAATAGTTTTACATGTACACTGGTTAACAAATTCATCGAAAAATCCGTGATTAAAAATTGAACAAAAAATTGAATTTGTGATATATTTTTACATTTTCCTTGGCAAAAGCGGCGAAATGTCATTTTTCATCGACATTAAAATCATGTTGATGCGATAAACAGGGAAAAAGTTATGGTACAATATATGACAGGGGATTTTTGGACCCTATCTCCAGATTTTGGTGGTATATTGGAAATTCTAAGTATGCAGTTTTTATATACCTGACTAGACATACAACGCCTTGGCAGCAACGTCAATGTTGATAGCTACAAATTCGAAACTGTTAAGGACTTCGTCTATTTGGGAACCAGCATTAACACCAAAAATAATGTCTGCACTGAAATCCAAAGAAGAATCACTCTTGCCAATAAATGCTACTTTGGACTAAGTAGGCAATTGAAAAGTAAATTCCTCTCTCGGCGAACCAAAATCACACTCTACAGGACACTCATCGTTCCAGTCCTCATGTACGGCGCAGAAGCATGGACTATATCAAAAGCAGAAGAGATGGCACTTGGAGTATTCGAGAGGAAATTTCTTCGAAGGATTTATGGACCTTTGCGAGTTGGCGAGGGCGAGTATCGACAGAGATTTAACAATGAGCTGTACAAGCTGTATGCAGACATCGATATTGTTCAGCGAATAAAGATCCAGCGGCTCCGCTGGGCAGGTCATGCCGTTAGAATGGACGAAGGTGCACCGGCCAAGAAAGTATTTCTGTCGAAACCCGCTGAACGCAGGAGAAAGGGGAGACCTCCACTGCTGGCACGTTATGCTGGATTCGGCCAAAATCGTCTAGACGGTTACGTGCCAATTAAGTAAGTAAGTAAGACATACAACTTGAGGTATGTCTCGCCAAAAGTACTTTTCACTGTCACACAGTGTTATTGTTAACCTCTGACCCATTTTTAAGCAGTATTTTAAGTATTTCCAATTTTCCAAAGAAATATCGTAAAAGGGGGCTAAGAATTTCAAAGCTAGATTTTTCAGATTTTTGAGTATGTAATTTTGGAGCTCATTCAATTGTAACTATTATATTCAACTCTCTGAAAATTTTCATTGGTTATCGGAAATATTAAATCGATACGGCCTCACGCTTATTTAATAATTTTTATAAATTTATATGGAAGAAATGGCAAACACCCTCCAGAAAAAAAATTCCAGAATATCAACGGACATTTTCAGAGCAATGATGATTGCACGTTTTACATTATAATTAAATGTGTTACATAGCAATGCACTTAGGTTTTTTTTCCAAAAGCTTTGAACTGCTAATTATAATGATTTTTCAAATAATTATTTTATGTGAATTTAAATGAGCTATTGGCCATTTTTTTTTTTTTTTTAATGAAGAAAAATTGAAAAAAATTTTTTGGTAGAAGTTATGGATCCATTATCCTCCATTACAATCCACATATCAACAACAGTAGCTTAATGACACTCTGCCTTTGCTACCTAGTATGTTGGTGCGATTGTGTGTTTGGTTTTGTACAAAGTTCTATAGCTATTAACAAGCAAAGCTTTTGTACAGGCAATGCTTGTTATTGTTTTCAGACTTTTGTTTTTCGACAGGCTCTCCGATATACATATTTACGTTTGTATTTATATGGCCGTTTTAATTCTAATAATTATTTTATGTGAATTTAAATGAGCTATTGGGCATTTATTTTTTTTTTTTTTAATGAAGAAAAATTGAAAAAAAATTTTTGGTAGAAGTTATGGATCCATTTTTATTGAAAAATTGCCTATATTTTAATTAAGAAAAGATAATTTTCGCCAAAATTCTTTAAAATAAACTTAAAAAGTGCTGTATGATTTCCTTTTTGAGTCACTGTATATATTTTTCACTAACATCGACTTTTAATACAAATTATTCAAACTTTGCAACCAAGTTTGAAATGATGTAGACAATAAAATATTTTTGGCCACCTAAAACTTGAAAATCTATATATGTGCGCTTTCCTGGAATATATCATACTGTGACATAGACATACCTAGTGAAAATAATTTGGACACGCTGAGGACGATTAATTTTTCTAGGTTAGCTCTCGTTTAGGAGATATTGGGTTTTAAAGTTTACGTCCGTCTGTTTTAGTACAAACTTTTCCCTCAGTTTTTGAGAAATTAGATTGAAACTCGGTATAGGGATTCTTATGTACAATTGATCATTTGTCTGAATCGGTCATATCGCACAACTATAACATATAGCTGCAATACAATAAATTGTTCCGATATAGACATTTTGGGGTATAACTCCATTTAAAGAGCTAAGGACATGAAAATTTGCAGTATTTGTACCCATATTGACCCAAATAATGTTACCGAAAATTGTCAAGATCGGATGTCTTTAACTGTTTAAATCTGGAAGTTATACCCCGAAGTGTCCATATCTGAACAATCGGTTGTATGGCAGCTCTATGCTATAGTGGTCCGAATTATACGTACAGCAGAACTTTAAAGGAAAACTAGGAGTTCCCGCTACTGTCGAAAATCGACAGTTTTCTAGTAGTTTAGCTACTCCAGAATGCAAAAATATTTTTAACTTTATGATATTTTTATTAAAATTTATCTTTATTTGATTCAAAACCCATTTATTGAAGCACAACCCTTTCCATTTTTAATTAATTAAATTTTTTCATGCGAAATTCTTTTTTTACCTTAGTTTGGATGGCACTGTTTTTTTTTTTATTTGTTTTAGTTTGGACACAACCCATGCGTCATAAAAGCAGGCAACAAAAAATATTATAAAAATTTATTATAGGTAAAGTTGTGTTTTGCAATTACAATAACACAGGAATTTTCTGCAACAACAATTACAAAGAAATTTTCCAACGGCGATTGTGCACGTATTTTCCAACCGATTTTAATGAAAATCAAAATGGACCTATTCTAACGAATTTCCTTTCTAATGATGGTCTAACTTTTAAAATCGGTTCAGTAGAATCGCCAAAAGGTCGCGGACAAAATTCATGTTAGCGTATTAATATATAGATATCTCCCAAACGATAACTAACCGAAAAAATTAATAGCGCCATCGTGCTCAGAGTACCCGAACTATCTTTACTAGGTACGTGTCCTCTCTGTCGAACAAAAGAAGTTCATATATCGTACATGGGGTTATTAACAAAAAAATATTCGGTCACCTGACACATTAAGTTCATAAAAGTTGCAATCTAACTCGCGAATTCGGTTCTTGTTTTGTTCTTGAATTGTTTTATAAATTGGTTGGCATCCGTCTCTGCTGTTCAATATTGTATTCGATAAGATATAAATTAAGCTTCGAATCGGGTTAATGCACATATATTAATGCCATTCAAAGTATCTCAATCATCGATGCAATATTCTGGCAGCTTCTCATATTTTTGTTTAGTTGAATCGTGGCTGGTGTCAACTAATAGAACCGTATGGGAATAGCCCATAGTGACTTGGGGTATTTTCATATTATCCATTTTTGGCACTTCCTTAGGTACAGTTGAAGACTTCTGGAACTCGCCAATTCCTAATTCGCCATAAGTGGGAGAAGCTCCCCAAGCGATTAATGTATCGTCAGCTGATATTATAATGGAAGTATTCCCACAACCGATGTCGGTAATGTTCCAGCCTTTAAGATTTTTCTATTAAACAAAGTTTACATTAGAAATATAAATATTACCCGATAAATCTTGCACCGGTTTTGGATACATGTTTGCTTCTCCCGTCTTCTTGTTTTGCCCAAACAGAAAGAGGACACCAAGCTCATTTATAATGAGACTAAAAGTAGCCCCACAATATATGTTACGTCCACCACGTCCTTGGATGTCAAAAAATTTTATTAAACGAGGCACCATTTCATCCTTTGGTTCAGCATGACCTAAGCGACCAAATCCACCAAATCCCCAGCTATACACACGTTTCTTCGAATCAATAGCGACCTAAAAATTAATATACGTAATCATTTAGAAAATAATTTTCTGGACTCATTTTATTGTCGTCTGAATATTTTTTTTGTATTAGAACTAACTCATAGTTAAATTAGAGTATAACCTAAAACTGTTAAAGGATATTTATTTATTATATATTTAATATTAAATCTAAAGAAATAATATAGCTTTGGCCTAAATATACTTCATTGTCATCTAGATAACCCAGTAAAAAAATTGGGACACGATTGTCTCGAAACTAACTAAAAATCCAACTTCGTATTTACATATATTTATTTATATGTTGCACTGCAAACAAATCTATCGAATATGCATTGCATGTGTATGCACATAGTATATGTTACATGTGAAGTTTATAAAAATCAAATAAAATTAATATTTATAAATAAATAAATAATTAATGTTGAAAGTGGATTATTTTTAGTAAGCTTAAAAACATCTTTAATGCAAGATTTGTGGATTTTGGTTACTATTACTGAAATTATAAATTATTAGGGGTATTCATAATTAGGTGCAAATAGGTTAGAAATATTATGCAATTGCATGAAAATTCAATGGATAGTGAGCACTGTAGGCCTGTAGGCAAGGTTAGGTGAAAAAGAAAAAATGATTGGTCTTTCTGGAGGTGAATATAGCGGACATTATCAGCACACCACACATCAGAGTTGCATATCAGTTGCTATAAAAAACTTTAGAACTTGAAAACAAAAAAAAAACAAAAAACTGTCGTATTTGTAATAAAGTAGTGAGGTAAAAGAGCATTTTCTAATTATGCAAATGAATACACTTATGTTTTTTTTTTTTCATATTATTAAAATATACCACCATTCTACCACGACCTTAAAATATTTATCTCACATATTTTCGCTGTGCTGGCAGCCCTCTTCTGTCGATGTTCATTTGGGAGGTGAATTTTCCAAAATCCCATCTCAAAGCTAGCCTACAGTTCTACAGTGATAGTGAGCGACCTTTATAATCATTCATTGCAAACCACTGTAGACCTGTAGGCAAGGTTAGGTGAAAAAGAAAAAATGAAAGTCAGTCTGGAGGTGAATATAACGGACAGTAGCAGCATAGATAATATCAGAGTTGCATTTGACTTGCTCTAAAAACTTTAGAACTTGGAAACAAAAAAAAAAACAAGAAAACTGTCGTATATGTAATAAAGTAGTGAGGTCAAAGAGCATTTTCTAATTATGCAAATGAATACATGTATGCTTTTTTCTAAATTATTAAAATCTACCGCCATTCTACCACGATTTTAAAATAATTATGGCAACCCTTTTCTGTCGACGTTCATTTGGGAGGTGAATTTCCCAAAATCCCATCTCAAAACTTGCCTACATTTCTACAGTGTTGCAAACTTATTTGCAGTGAAGGTACAATTATTACATCGAGTAGCACCGATAACATCAATATCTGTATTTATCGATTTTTACTCTTTTGTTATTTTGACAGTTCGCTATGTGCACGAATATAGGTTACGTAGATCATTTAAATCAAAATTTGCAATTAATTCGTTTCTTGCTTTTTTATTAATATAACCATCAACAAAAATAAGTATTCCAATCACAAATCATCAAACATAAAAATTTTACTCTTGAATTGAGAATGTGTTTACTCTTCCATTTCCTTTCACAAGTGGCACAGCAAAATAGGACAACTTTTCTTGACACAGTAAATTTTTCCACCTCATTTTATTACAAAAAATTTTATTAGATGACATTCCCTTTTGTCTTTTACGTGTTTTGTTAATGCATTGAAAAGGTGTCGATTAAATAATTAAAACGTCGATAGGTTCGGCGTAATTACCATCTCTATTTTAATTTGGCCAGCTGTTGAAGAGTGCAGTGCAAATATCGCTATGCAACGGATTTTTGGTGCTTCAGATTGCAAATCGTTTGGCACATGCATGTAATTTGTTGTTGTCTTGCAATTTGTTTGCAATGAAAATTTGCTATGCAACGATGCAAGGCCATTTGCACCCAATCATGAATACCCCTATTAATTAATTAATTTTCAATGCGCTTCTCTAATTTTTTATGAATATATAAATAAATAATTAATTATTAGTGACTGACACTAATGACACATTTTGCGTATTTTTCGAGATATGCTATGTAGGAGAAGTGAGCGTTGTTATGACCCGATTTCGCCTATTTTCCAGACCAACCGTCCCTGAGCCCATTAGAGTCTGTATACCAAGATTCATCACAGACGGACGGACATGGTTCAATCGATTTCTTTTTTCTCGGGATAAAAAAGTTTTCAAAATTTCGTCCGATTTCAAGTGTTGAGCGAATAAACAAACTTCTTCCTATGTTTCACTCAATTGCAAAACAAAACTTTCAAATAACACCGCTACCTGATAAAAACACAAACATTTTTCATATGCGTTGAACCGAGATTGACTTGCATGCGTATCAATCTAAATAAATTTAAAAGTATAGAATATATACCTTAGACAAATGGCTATATGTGCAAAAGATATATTTATTTTCTTTTAGATTGGAATGACCATTTCTCGCTTCTGAGTATGCAATTTGGTTCGTCAAAGTGTTGTGCATATGTTCCACCCATTTATTTCTACTTTACACCAAATTTGTTATACAATATCCTTAGCTTACTGGAGTGTCGAGAGTTCAATAGAAAATAGCTATATGTGCATAATGCTTTATTGCTCTGAAATGACTTTGACGACGGAGTCGTAGCTATCCAAGTGCCTGTAACTGAAAAATAACGCATTTTGTCGACATAAAACCCAATACGTTGCACATTTTAAATTGAAACTATTATTTATTAGTTAATAATCGCGCGGGGAAAAGATATTTCTATTGAGGAGCAGGATAGGATCAGGGGAATGCATGAAGGCGGGATGAGAATCGGTCATATAGCGTCTGCTACAAACCGACACCGTACCACCATTTAAAATTTTTCGAAAAGTTGCCTGGACTATGCAATTTGCAGACGGACCGGTCCAAAAACTATCATTGTCGAGCGAACTAAACGCCGAATTCGGCCATTAGTTACACAGGACATGCATCAAAATTAAAACCGAATTAAATCTTAATGTTACCAGGTAGCGTTTCCAACAAATTCTGACCCACGACTTGCAGCTTCAATATCAATCAAAGGTATCTAAACCTAGTCTAACTAAGCACCACAAAAATGTCCGAATTGCCTTTTACAAAAATACCAATTTTGCGACATAGAATTTGAAAATGTAATTTGTAATGACAAAAAGAAGTTTAAACTTAATGGTCCAGACATTTACCACAAATATTGGACGGATACGCGACATCCACCATAGACTTACTTCGAACGAATCCATGGTGGTGGCACCCTTATGTTATAGGCTTCCTTAAGTGCTTCAGGCAAGTCCCACATATGCTTCTTAGCGAGCCGAATGTATAGATAATCATATATAGAGTTACTGTATACTGAAATTATTCCATTTGAAGAGGTCTACCAGGATAATGCGCCCGTTCATGTCGCACGAGCAACGAAACTTTTTTTGAATCGGACAATATGCCTTTAATGCAATGGCCAGCCTTCAGACCAGGCTTTAACCTAATGGAGGACCTTTGGGGAAAAATTTACTTATCTGCCCTTAAAACCTTGGCCAGTTCAATACACCGGAGACCAGGGTTGGGCATGATTCAACTAATTTTGAGTGCACTCAGCCTGCAACTACCACTCAAACCTGAGTGGTAGTTAAATCTCGAATTTAACTACCACTAAATTTGAGTGGTAGTTAAATCTTGAATTTTACTACCACTAAATTTGAGTGGTAGTTAAATCTTAAATCTTAAATTTAACTACCACTAATTTTGAGTGGTAGTTAAATCTTGAGTGGTAGTTAAATTTTCAACTACCACTCAACTTTAGTGTTGGTAGCAAAAGTGCAAAGAAGTCAGTCAAACCCCAAAAAAGCTTATGGAAAAACTTACATACATACATATGCATATGTATGCGTATAACTTATGCATATGCATGTACATTAAATATACAAAATTCAAGGGAAGGACATGTGCATTGCAACAGTATTTGTGATATTCAAGTTCATCTACTAGTTCGTTTTGGTTAAATTTCTAGTTCACTTCCTAGTTCACCTCTATTTCAATTTCTAGTTCAACTCTAGTTCACTTCTAGTGCACCTCTAGTTGACTTATAGTTCATCTCTAGTTCATTTTTTAGTTCACCTCTAGTTCACTTCTAGCTTACCTCTAGTTCACTTCTAGTTCATTTTCTAGTTCACCTCTAGTACACCTCTAGTTCATCTCTAGTTCACTTCAGGTTCAATATTTTTGAATCAGTAAAAACGCAAACCCTTCAATATCTCGACACACCCAAAAATGGACTTATGCCAATTTCAAAACTAACGACTCACATATCGACGGCTGAGAATAAGATCGCCCTATTTCAAAAATTGTTTCAAAAACGCCCTATTTCAAAAATTGTTTCAATAACGTCCTATTTCAGATTTTGCTTCAAGAACGCCCTATTTGAAAAATTGTTTCAATAACGTCCTATTTCAGACAATTATTCAAAAACGCCCTATTTCAGAGAAATATATATGAAATTTTCTCTGAAATAGGGCGTTTTTGAAGCAAAATCTGAAATAGGACGTTATTGAAACAATTTTTCAAATAGGGCGTTCTTGAAGCAAAATCTGAAATAGGACGTTATTGAAACAATTTTTCAAATAGGGCGTTTTTGAAACAATTTTTGAAATAGGGCGATCTTATTCTCAGCCGTCGATATACTCACATACATATGTATGTATGTATGTATTTCACCACAAGCTGATGTGTTGATTAACTTCTCAATGATTTCACTGCCTAAATAGGTTTCGAGCACCAAATTTGAGTGGTAGTTGATTCAAATTCAACTACCACTCAAATTTAGTGGTAGTTAAATTCAAGATTTAACTACCACTCAAATTTAGTGGTAGTTTAAATTCAAGAGTGGTAGTTAAATCTTGAATTTGATATCTTCTAGCAAACTGCATTTCTTATTTTTGCAAATAATTTTTTTTTGCAAACATTATTCGCAATTTTTATGTTCTGGACCACGGTCGAATGGCGCTTTTGTATGATGTTGTTGGGCATTCCATTAGTAACTATTAGCAAAAAAAAAAATTTTGGGGCACTTTAAAGGCGCGGGAGTTATTTACTTTTTTACACTTGTTATTTTTGTATGCAATTTTTTTGTTAATTACTGAGTACTACGAATAATGAATTAAAGCATGCATAACTCCCGCTCCCTTAAAGTGCCCCAAAATTTTTTTTTTTTGCTAATAGTTACTAATGGAATGTCCAACAACATCATACAAAAGCGCCATCCGACCGTGGTCCAGAACATAAAAATTGCGAATAATGTTTGCAAAAAAAATTATTTGCAAAAATAAGGAATGCAGTTTTATTTTATTTTATTTTAATTCAGTCTACTGATTAATAAATCTTACAGACTAGACATTATATCATGTTTATATAAATAAACAACTTAATTAAATAATGTAAATAAACACAATTTAAATGAATAAAAACACGAATTTAGATCAATTACATTAGCATAGCTATTACAAAGACGGATACATCTGTTAATGGGTTCATTCAACGAGTAATTAGTCGTACTGGTTGAATCTGCAAATAAACGATTAGATCTTAGCGTTCTTGGAGGTGAATAAATATTGAACAGAGCCTTTAGGTCATCACAATCAATATTATCGTTAGTCACATTATACACGAATAGCAATGCACAGCAAATTCTTCGGTCATGTAAAGACTGCAAGCCAAGAAGCTTGCGTCTGCTTATGTATGGCGGAGGACCGCCTTCAAAGTTAGTTTTATATAGAGCAAATTTCGTGAAGACTCTTTGAACTCTTTCAATTTTAGCGGAGTATAAGTCAAGTTTGGTAGAAGACATCATCTTTTATATATATATCAAAATTTAGCAAAGTCGGTTTGACCAATCGTGAGAAAATCGGCAAAAACTGATGAACTTCGAAAAGTGTTGATAGCCATAACTTTGAAAATAATTCGAATTTCGAAAAACTGGGCCAAACATATTTTTTTTGTTGTTGTGAACCATACAAAAAAGTTTCAGAGAGATAGTACAACTTCGAAAAAAGTGGCCCACTTCAGAAAATTCAACTCATATGCATGTACATTAAATATACAAAATTCAAGGGAAGGACATGTGCATTGCAATAGTATTTGTAGATATTCAAGTTCATCTACTAGTTCGTTTTGGTAAAATTTCTAGTTCACTTCCTAGTTCACCCCTATTTCAATTTCTAGTTCAACTCTAGTTCAACTCTAGTTCACTTCTAGCTCACCTCTAGTTCACTTCTAGCTCACCTCTAGTTCACTTATAGTTCATCTCTAGTTCATTTTTTAGTTCACTTCTAGCTTACCTCTAGTTCACCTCTTGTACACCTCTAGTTCACTTCTAGTTCATCTCTAGTTCACTTCAGGTTCAATATTTTTGAATCAGTAAAAACGCAAACCCTTCAATATCTCGACACACCTAAAAATGGACATGCCAATTTCAAAACTAACGACTCACATACTCACATACATATGTATGTATGTACATTTCACCACAAGCTGATGTGTTGATTAACTTCTCAATGATTTCACTGCCTAAATAGGTTTCGAGCACCAAATTTGAGAGGTAGTTGATTCAAATTCAGCTACCACTCAAATTTAGTGGTAGTTAAATTCAAGATTTAACTACCACTCAATTTGAATGGTAGTTAATTTCGAGATTTAACTACCACTCAAATTAAGTGGTAGTTAAAATCAGTATTTAATTACCACTCAATTTTAATGGTAGTTAAAATCAGGATTTAACTACCACTCAATTTGAGTGGTAGTAGAAAATGAGTGGTAGTTGAAAAATGCCCATCCTTGCCGGAGACTAAGACTGGTAGAACACAACAGGGGAAGTACTATTTCATATTAATTTAATACATACTTTTCTTAAATTTAAATAAATTTATATAAAATGATGTAAAGAAAATTTTGCACATATAGCCACTTTCTATGAAGGAAATATATTTTTTTTAATTTTTCTAGTTAAAATGTGGTTATTAAAAAAATTTGTATTTATATAGTTTACTTTAATAAAAATGAAACATAAAAGCATATATTCCTATTAAAACAACCGCAAGTTTTAATAAAACTAACCTATACACTGTTGCACATATAGCCATTTGTCTAAGGTATATGTACCTAGCACACGCGATAGTTATCGGAAGCAAGTGTCAATTTTTATGCAAGTTAAGGTGTAAATTTTACTTTAAGTCAAAATTCAATTTTGTTACATGTTATAATAATTAAACTAATGAATTGTAATTTAAAATCGTTGATGTGATATAAAAGACTTGGTCTTAAATTCACAACCTATGTATCAAATAAATAAATATAAATAAATAAATAGTAAAATTTTAGGGATTTTAAATAAAGTACCAAATTAGCGATTTCCGGCATAATTTTTGACATTTTTTTGGTAGCAACACCTAGCATAGAATCGAAAACTATAATAAAAAATAGTCGTTTTTTTAATTTGTTCAAACTGCAAAATTTTATGCGTCTGACCCAAAAAAGTTGTTATTACATCTATGTTTTTTGTTAGTATTTGTCACATATTAATAAAAACTGTATATTTTATCATAACTAGACTAATTTCCTATAGCATGAGAGAAAAAATATTTCCATACATACATAAATTTTTTCTATGGTATGGATATACATATAAGGTTCTGTATAATTTTCTATAATTTTGAAAATATGGCTACAATGCCGTACAATTTCTATATTTCCGGCATAAAAACAATGCAATTTTTTACAGATTCTACTAGAACACTTCAAAGTTAACCAAACTCGCAAATAAAAAATAGTCGCTCTTTTTTTTTCTTTGACTATTAAACTAGTAATTTTTTGAGCTCCAATAAAAAAGTCGCAAGTTTTCACCTTTCTGAAAAAAATTATTTATCAAAAATTATTTCAGCGATTTGTGCATATAATGGTAAGAAAATGTTGCAATTTTCAGAGTAATACGATATAAAATGAATTTTTGGCGATTTTTTTTTTGTTACACACTAGAAATCGTCTGACCTTAAAACAGTTTTGCCTCAAAATTGTACTGATTTAAGCGACCTCTATTGGTAACAAAACATGAGATCAAAAATTCTACTTATACGTTTATTCCAGGTGATATGTTAGCTTCACAAAAATATATATTACCTGAATTAATTAAGCAGTTTATTTTATCTTAATTTTGCCTATGGGACGAAGCACTGTGTGTGCCACCCACTGTCGAGAGGTGACCACTGTTTTTAAAAAAAAATTTTTGGTGTTTGTTCGGGCTGGGGTTAGAACCCGAGACTTCTGGTATGGCAGGCGAGCACTCTACCCACTACACCACAGCGGTTATTCTGTTGACCGGTGATACATGGTATGCCAAAGATTGGTACGAAATTTAATGTAAAACGCCATTCCAACACGACTCTGAATTAAAATTTTTTATTTGTAAAGGAATCGAGTTTTGGAAATCAATTGACAAAATTGATTATCTTTGCCTCCGAGCGCTTATTTTAAAACTTTCTTCAATGTTTGTAGTACGTATAAATGTGAAAATGTATTTTCAAAATTAACAAGTAAGGAAGCCTAAGTTAAAGTGGAATCGATCATTAGATACTCAACTGTATGCTTTCATTGTTTGTTTTCGTTTGATGGAAACACGGTGTATTTTATACAATTCTAGTGCCGCATAAAGTGGGCGTAGCCACGCCTATTTTCAAAATTTGTATCAATTATTAAACAGCGTAAAAATATTATTTTTAGTGCAAAATTTCATCCCTTTATGACTTCTAGTTACAAAGATGTCACGTTACAAATTCCCAAAAGGTGTTCCAGAAATATCTTTGTTAAAAAGTAGGTGTGGTCATAAACCGATTTCGCTAAATTTTTGAACATGTATTACCACAAGTGGTAAAAGTATATACACCAAGTTTCGTCATATTTCAATTATTTGTCGAGTTATGGGCTCCGAAATCTTGTAGATTCCTTTTTCTAAAAAGGGGCGGTGCCACGCCCATTTTCCAAAATTTATGTGTTTTTTGTTTCATGTCTATAGTCGGACTCATGCCACAAAATTTCAATGATATATATTTATATTTGACAAAGATATCGCTTAAAATGTTATTAGTCAACTTTATAACAGCCATATATAAAATTGGGCGTGGTCGTCAACCGATTTTTCCAGCTGAATTAGGAGCTGAGATACTACATTTCCGATTTTTTCTATATAGGAAAAATGGGCGTGGTCATGGTCCTATTTTGCCCATTTTCAATACCAACCGTCTGGATACCAACTTGCATTCCAAATTTCATCAAAATATTCCAATTTTTGCGCGAGTAAGTGTTTACAGACGGACAGACGAACGGGCGGACATGGCTCAATAGATTTCTCTTTTCACCCTAATCATTTTGATATATGTACACCCCAGTGCAAAAATTACTTATATTATTTGCTAGCGCAAAAACGAACTATCGTACAAGTAAAACACGAAAAACTCGAAGCGCAAAAACGGCATGTCCATATCTATCTCGATTATTTCATTCTGTTACAATCCACCGTTATGTGATTAAAACAATAATAATACTTTGTGTACTAGTACATCTGAAAAATAAAAATTGTAAAATCAAAACACAGAAAACGGATCTCAGACAAACACCTCGAGTCAGTTTTGCAACTACATATCAACCACAAATGTTGAAATAGACACATATAGCATTATCGAAAATATGAACGAATTTAATATCCCTGCAAAAATGCGATTAATTCGGGACGTGTCCGGGATCAATCGCCAGGGAGCATGCGACTAATACAATTTCACATCCCTTTATGTGGAGTGAATTGATCGCATTTGTTCGAGCATGTCCTATGAAGAGACTAATTGTTCAACTTGTATACCCGAACGGGTACCAATATAGATTAATCACTAGTATACCGAATATTAATCGCTTTCATCCCCAACGGGTACAAATGTAGATCAATCGCATTCAGCACTAACGGGTACAAATGTAGATTTTTCCAAGTTATTAGCCAAGGCAATTTTTAATAACAATCTTTAAAAATTGTATATGTTCATGCATTTTTAAAAAAAAGATTATATAATGTTTTACTTTTGTAAAAAATCTCAATAAATAAATAAAAAAAAAAATTGTAAGTTTTAAGTATGCATTATATGAGCGTAATGTAAAGGATTTTTTCATAGGCTATTTTAGGCAACATTTTGTTAAAATTATTATTCATCATTGTTATTAAGAGAGGGGTGTACAATTCGTTTTACTGATTGTTCTACAATTTTTTAAATACATTGCATATTTTTGTAAAACTTCTACATTTAAGGAATCTAGATTTATACCCGTTTGGAATGAAAGCGATTAATCTACATTTATACCCTTTGGGGAACAATTGGTCTATAATTAGTCTATATTTATACCCGTCCGGGAACAATTTGTCTACATTTATACCCGTATGGGAACAATCGGGGACTAATTGTGGATCGATTGTTCTCGAAAGAGATCAATCCGGGACAAATTTATTTCGGGATTAATCGCACATTTTTCTTGCAGGGATACATTTGTATATACATACATACATACATATTCCACATTTCATTATTTTCATTGCTGGGATGGGCCTGTTCCAGTCAAAATAACAAATTGTTTGTGTATTTCAATAGAAATTTTTGGCGAGTATAGAAATTTTGTTTTCATATGCCCGCCTATTTACACAAATTTCTAAAGAAGGTGTATAGTAGATAGGGTCGAAAAAAGTTGTAAAAGTCCGCCCCTAAATTTGAAGCTTCTGTTGAGAAGGTTAAGGAACACAAAACTGTTTTTTTTGATCCTGCGAAATTCCACCAAAATTGTTTTTTTATTATAACTTTTTTATTTGACATCCGATTTTTAAAATTGATACGTCATTATTTTTTGTATTTTGAAGCTCTATATTTCCTTCTAATGTCCTTTTGAACTCTGAAGTCTTTATGACATAGTTGGGTCAGCTAACTTATTTGTACGTTCATAAATTATAATTTTTGTTATGCCAGAGGAAAGTACTTCAAAATTCATGACAAGGTTGCTTTTAAACGGTTTTACTAAATTAATAAACCAAGAGTTGCGCCTAAAACTATGCCTTCAGAATTATTTTTAGTGGTGGGCGAGTCCGAGATGTTTAGACACTCGAGAGAATCGCCATCGTTACAAAATCACAATCGAGTCAAAAGTTGACTCGCTCCTCGACCAGCGTTGCGTGATTCGAATCAATTTTGATTTAAAATCAACTTTCAAATAAAGAATCAACTTGATTCGTGATTCAAACTATTTTCAAATCAAAGATAATTTTTATTTGTGATTCATTTCTCAAAAGAATCAAAAATACCCTCTGATTGGTGATTCAAACTGTTTTCAAATCAAAGATAAATTTGATTTGTGATTCTTTTCTCAAAAGAATCAAAAATACCCTTTGATTCGTGATTCAAACCATTTTCAAATCAAAGATAAATTTGATTTGTGATTCATTTCTCAAAAGAATCAAAAATCTTTTTTGATTCTTGATTCAAAAAATATCTTTGATTCGAATCAAATTTTTGATTCGAATCAAAAATTTTATTCGAATCAAAAATTTTATTCGAATCAAAAATTTTATTCGAATCAAAAATTTGATTCGAATCAAAAATTTTATTCGAATCAAAAATTTATTTAGAATCAAAAATACTGTAGCATATCAGAAATATTCAAGTACATTCTCGGTAACTTAAAACACAAAAATGTATAAAATGCACCAAAAGTGCAACAACAGCCAAATTGTATGCTGACGCCAAATATGTACATATGTATGTACATATATACATATTTCTGATTGTCGTATTTACGTTTGTGCTACGCCGTACGTGCATACATACATACATACATACATACATATGTATGTGCATAGGCACTTGGGTGCATACCCTGCAAAAATCATTGGATTATATGCTCCATTTGTGGTAAGTTGGAGTACTTTCAAAGTGACCACTAACATAGCCCAAACGACCGATTCATGTATCTGCATCGGTTCGTAGTTAGCCGAACATAACAAAAACCAAATTTTTATCGCGACGAAGACGATATGTGTATCCATACATAGCTACATACATACATATGTTTGAATGTATACACGTCATTCGTCGTCGTCGCGATAAACATTTGGTTTTTGTTGTTATGTTCGGCTAACTGTTAGGTACTCCATCAATTAATCCAATGTAGCTACTCCATGGATTAATTTGTTTGTAATGCGGGGCTGGAGTATATACTCCATTGCAATGACATGCAATGTTAAATGGACCATATTTTTTGTATGAAATGTGGCAAGTTATGGAGTAATCGGTTGGTCCATAGCGAGCACTCCATGGATTAACGAATGGAGTACTCGGAATTTTTGCAGGGTATGCATACATACATATGTATTATATGTACATATGCCCTGCAAAATTCATTGGATTATATGCTCCATTTGTGGTAAGTTGGAGTACTTTCAAAGTGACCACTAACATAGCCCAAGCGACCGATTCGTGTATCTGCATCGGTTCGTAGTTAGCCGAACATATATATGTACATATCTACATAGAAGTAAGAATTAGAGTAGATATACATGTATTATAGTAAATAAGTAGTGTGTACATAAGAAATTTTGTGTATAGGTAAATAAGAATAAATTTTACCAATAAATTCCCTGATTGAATTGCTGTTCGTAAAGCAATACAACAAACCACTTTCGTTTAATTTGAACGGGTTTAAAATATACATATGTATGTATGTACCTATAGTGAATCCTAAATATATTTCAAATAAAAGATACTTTTAGTACGAGATCATTTTGGGTAAATGCATTATTATTATTTATTTTTAAATTCTGTTATTTTGTTCTTTTATTGGGTTCATTCAATGTATGTAAAATATATAAATTATAAGTACATAAGTAAGTACATATGTGTGGAGAAGTCAGGAGGTAAGTGTTGGTCCCCATGCGAAAAACAAAGTTATAAAAGTCCGCCCCTAAATTTTAAGCTAATGTTGAGAGGGTTAAGGAACAAAAAATTTTTTTTTTGATTCCGCGAAATGTCGCCAAATTTTTTTTTTTATTGTAGCTTTGTTATTTGACATCCGATTTTTAAAATTGATACGTCATTATTTTGGTATTTTGAAGCTCTATATTTCCTTCGAATGTCCTTTTTAACTCTGAAGATGTTTTCTCATAGTTGGGTGTCAAATAACAATGTTACAATAAAAAAAAAAACAATTTTGGCGGCATTTCGCGGAATCAAAAAAAAAATTTTTTGTTCCTTAACGATGCGCGCACTACAGATACACTTTCAACATTAAACCATGGTTCGGATATTCTCATTTAAGATTACTCATTTTCATTCATTTGTGAGAATTTTCACGAATATTTCTTCGTTCTTTTATCACGAGAGAGAAATGCAAAAAAATATGCTCCTCTCTCGCAAGAAGCGATCAAACAAAAAAATCCAGTTATTCCACTTGTGCGCGAAAAATAACAAAACAATATTTCTCCTTCCTTCCTTCCTTCCTTAATTGGCACGTAACCGTCTAGACGATTCTGGCGGAATCCAGTAGAGTGCGGCAATTGTTTCTGTTTCGTGCAGCATGGCGCCACTCACATGTGAGACAAACTGATCGCGAAAACTAACAAAGCATTCGCGAAAACAATTTATCACGAACATTTTTCAGCTACGTTGTAGGGAAGGATATGCATACATACAAGCAGATTTTCGCAGTTGCCTTAGCCAGCCATTTGCGCGTACATATGTATGTATATTCCCACCAAAAAATCTAAGCCTTTTTAAGAATTAAAACCGCAGATTTTAAGGCTTCCGAAATCAGGCCTGAAAATTATAAAGGTAGCAAATTTGTATGGCGTAAGGCTTAAAATAAGGCTGATTTTCCTGTGTTGATATCATCACGCCATAAGGAGTACTCTCTCTCTGAGAGCACACCTTATTCCTAATGCTTATCCGCCATGCGAAATAAGGCCTAGATAATAAATAATGCCATGTTAAATGGACCATATTTTTTATATGAAATGTGGCAGGTTGAGGAGTACTCGGTTGGTCCATAGCGAGTACTCTATACACGCGTGCATGGAGTACTCGGTTTTTTTGCAGGGATTCTTTTGTATGCATACACCCAACCATAATTCATTCATCCTTTCATTCATTTATTCGTTATATATATGTATGTAAGTATATACATACATATGTATGCGCAAGTGCTTGGCTAAAGCAACTGCGAAAATCTGCTTGCATTTCCTCCCATACAACGCAGACGTTTGTTGAAATTTTAGATTTTTTGCATTTCAACTCGCGGGGGTGGTGGGATCACGTACTAAAGTATTTTTTATATGAAATAAAGTTTTGATTCAAAATAATTTTTTGATTCGAATCAAAAGTTTGATTCGAATCAAAAATTTGATTCGAATCAAAAATTTTATTCGAATCAAAAATTTTATTCGAATCAAAAATTTGATTCGAATCAAAAATTTTATTCGAATCAAAAATTTTATTCGAATCAAAAATTTGATTCGAATCAAAAATTTATTAAGAATCTTGATTCGAAATCAAGTTTGAATCAAGAATCAAAAAAGATTTTTGATTCTTTTGAGAAATGAATCACAAATCAATTTTATCTTTGATTTGAAAATAGTTTGAATCACGAATCAAAGGGTATTTCTGATTCTTTTGTGAAACGAATCACAAATAAAATTTATCTTTGATTTGAAAATAGTTTGAATCACGAATCAAAGGGTATTTCTGATTCTTTTTTGAAAGGAATCACAAATAAAAATTATCTTTGATTTGAAAATATTTTAAATCAAGAATCAGAAAATATTTTTGATTAGTGATTCAGTCAAATCAAAATCACGCAACCCTGTCCTCGACTACACAATTGAGATGTATTTGCGATTGTTCAGAGTCGGCGGGCCGGTTGCTGTTTTGATGATATGTTTTAGTTGGTAAAATAAACTGAATGAGGGTTGTTGATGAAGAAAGTAGGATTTTTAATGGAAGTGAGGCAAATACATAAATAAATGTGCTAAATTGAAAAATATGCTATACATAGACGCTGCATTTTTGCAAGCACAACTAAAGATTGTCGTACATAATAATAATTAATTATTTAAACATTAATAAATTTTCTGAAGTGAGATGCTTACGATGATGAATTAAATGAATTTTAAGAACAGCAACAACGGCAGTAGATTTCTACCACTCTTATGTTTTTTTACAGCAATTTTAAAATTCAAGCGGCAACAACAAATGTTAGGTATATTTTCGAGCGAGTTCAAGATGTTGTAGGGTTGCTTTGAAAACGAGAGGAAACGTTGGCAAGTCCGAGATGTTTTAGCGATTGTTTCGACTGACGGCCATTTACGACTTGACTCGAATACGAATGAAAACCATCGAGAGCATTCGAGATGTTTCAACAATCGAGAGAATCGAATAAAATATCTCAGACTCGCCCATCACTAATTATTTTATTCTAACAATAGTACAAAGTTAAATTCAAATTTCAAATGTAGATGTCGCTCCAGTTGAACAGTTTATTAAAACACGTATAAGCTTCAGCTATATATTTGTATGTAAACATCACATATCCCTGATTATTCCCGTACGGGTATAAATGTAGACCAATTGATCCCGAACGGGTATAAATGTAGATTAATCGCTTTCATTCCGAACGCGTACAAATGCATTCTCAAAACTTAAAATATTTTTTTTGAAGATTTCACTACAAAAAGAGAACTAATTGAATAAACTTTCTTTTAATATATATAACAATTTATAATTTTTAGACATTTTCATAAAAAAATAGCCTTGGCTTGCAACTTTGGATGAAAGCGATAGATCTAAATTTGTACCCGTTCGGGATAAAAGCGATTGATCTACGTTTGTACCCGTTCGAGATAAAAGCGATTGATCTACATTTGTACCCGTTCGAGATAAAAGCGATTAATCTACATTTGTACCCGTTCGGTATGTTAGTGATTAATCTACATTGGTAACCGTTCGGGTATACAAGTTGAACAATTAGTCTCTTATAGAACATGCTCGAACAAATGCGATCAATTCACTCCATATAAAGGGATGTAAAATTGTATTAGTCGCATGCTCCCTTGCGATTGATCCCGGACACGTCCCGGATTAATCGCATTTTTTGCAGGGTATATTACGCGAACAGGTGTGTATTTGACCAATGTGGTGTAGTGGGTAGAGTGCTCGCCTGCTATGCCAGAGGTCTCGGGTTCAAACCACAGTCTGAGCAAAACACCAAAAAAAAATTTTGTTAATTAGTAAAAATCCAATTATGTATTGGGTTTTTTCAGAGCATTGGCCACCTCTCGGCAGTGGGGGGTATACCCTCCGAGTGATTTCTACCATGAAAAAGCTTATCACAAAAAATGCATTCGCTGTTCGGAGCCGGCATAAAACTGTAGGTCCACCCAATTAGTAGGAAAAACAAAAGGAGCACACCTCGAATTGGGAGAGAAGCTCGGCCATAAAACTCGTTAGAGTTATAATAGCGCCATTATATTATATTATTATATATACATATGGAGAGCAATGACACCAGTTAACAAATAATATGTTAACCAATTCGGGTAAGCAAATAACTGTGCAAAATTTCAACGTTTTGCTATTAGTGGAAAATGTTGCTCAACACGAGTTTAAAATTTCATGAATAAATTGTATTTGACATATTTTTTTACCCATTTACACACACAAATATTTAAAATATAAAACATCGATGAGTTATGTTTTTATTAACATATAACAGCGATTATTACTTATTTACTTAAAAGCGATTATTTTGGGTTTTTTTGATTACAACTTCAATAAAAAATTCTTTTCACTGAAGTTACAAATACCCCGTTCGAAAGATAATTAAAACTGCATACAGTAATTGCATAGCTGCAAATTCATTTCTCGGGTTATATTAGTGTCTGAATTATAACATTTTGTGCGTTTTTCGAAAGATCCCATATATGGGATGTGTGCGTTGTTATAGTCCGATTTCACCTATTTTCAATACTAACTTTTCAAAGTCATTATTTTATTGATTTTTTGCGATTATTGAAAAAATTTGGTTTTTATTGGAGTTTTTATAAGAAGTTGTAAAAATCAGGAAAGTTTTATTATTTTTAAAATTATTTTGTTTTATTGCAAACATTTTAAGCGTAATATTAAAAAGATTCGATAAATACTTTATTTTTGGCGATTTTTTCCAAGTGAAACAAAAAGGATGTTTTATGGTCGAAAAACTCGGTTAGGTCACCCAACTACATATATGAAAACGACTTCACAGATCAAAGGACATTAGAGGCAGATATAAAGCTTCCCAAGCACTGTTTGCCAGCATAACACCAACAGTCTAAAAAAATAAGCTGTTGCTGTTCTCATAATTTTTTGAGAACTTTTGAATTTCGATTTTCCTTTGAAAATATCTGAAGTCGAAGCACAGAACAGTCGAATATATTTGTTTGTTTATTTGTGCTGTTGCTTTACTGTGTAATTTCAAACAGACCAGTCGACAGCAAAGCAAAGATAAACAGAATTTTAGTTTTCAGTGCGGCTTTTTAAAATTGGTTTTTTTTTGTACATTACAATTTCGATTGTGTTCCCATAAATTAAAAAAAAAAAAAAAACAACAACAACAGTGCTCTAAAAACTCGAAATTATGTTTGCCCTTTGCTGTGCTGTAAAAATTTCCACAATACAGCAACAGTCGACTATAATTTTTTGAAACTTAAGGCTGCGTAGTTGCAGTACAGTAGAACTTTTTATTTTTATACTTCTGCTGTGCTGTTTATTTTTTAATTTTCAAATGAAAATGAAATTCAATGGAAATGAAAAAAAAGTTGAAAATAATTTCAAACCCTGCTCAAAAGACTAAAATAATGACATATCTATCAATTTTAAAAATCGGATGTCAAATAACAAAATTGCAAAAAAATCAAGTTAGAGTCTCAACATAAGCTAAAAATCTTGGGGCGGACTTTTACAGCTGTTTTCGTTTCCACATGGTTGGGTAATCTAACCGAGTTTTTCGTCCATAAAATATTTTTTTTTCACTTGGTTAAAATCACCAAAAATAAAGTATTCATCGTGTTTGAAATAGAACAGTCTAATTTTTAAATGAATAAAAGTTTTCTGATTTTTAAAACTTCTAATAAAAACCCTAATTGAAAATCAAGTTTTGTAAAAAAAATTTTTCTTCTAAATAGCACTTTAGAAACCAGATTTTTTTTTATTATTTTTATTTAGTGCACGAAATAGGTTATATATTTTTCTCAAAAACAAAAAACAAAAAAAAAATCTACGATGAAAACCCCCCACGAAAAAAATTCCTGGCTACGGCCCTGTTTGTGCGGGATAAACTTTTAAACTACTGAACGACTTTTGATAATATTTGGTAGTAACATGTAATTGTTGCCATGATGGGGTTTTAGTATAAAATGACTTTCAAGAAATTTGAAGAGCAACTAAAATTGTGTCTACCAGCAGAAAGAGCATCTTCAAAACATTTAGTTGAGTTTTATGGAATTTCGGTTTTTTTTTTGGGCTGCAATGACAGGTGTAGTATAAAAAGATTTTCAAGATATTTAAAGATCAACTAAACCAACCATCAGAAAGGGCATCTTCAAAACATTTAGTTGAGTTTTATGAAATTTCGGTTTTTTTTGGCTGCAATGACGGGTTTTTTCTTCAATTACAATTACATGTAATTGTAATTGCCATTTTTCAATTACCAATTACATGTAATTACAATTGAAAAATCTCAAATACAATTACATGTATTTGTAATTGTAGAATTTCAATTACCAATTGTATTTAATTGGTAATTGAAAAATGGCAATTACAATTACATGTAATGAGTTTTATGGAATTTCGGTTTTTTTTTGGGCTGCAATGACGGGATTTAGTATAAAAAGACTCAAGCTATTTAAATATCAACTAAACCAACCATCAGAAAGAGCATCTTCAAAATATTTAGTTGAGTTTTATGAAATTTTGGTTTTTTAGGCTGCAATGACCAGTTTTAATACAACTTACTTACTTACTTGCTTAATTGGCACGTAACTGTCTAGACGATTTTGGCCAAATCCAACATAGCGCATCAGCTATTTCTGTTTCGTGCAGCGTGGCGCCATTTGGGAATACCTAGGGAGCCAGCATCACTGTCCACCTGATCTTCCCAACGCAGTGGAGGTCTCCCCTTCTGCGTTCAGCGGGTTTCGACAGAAATACTTTCTTGGCCGGAGCACCGTACATTCTCACGACATGACCTACCCAGCGGAGCCGCTGGATCTTTATTCGCTGAACAATATCGATGTCTGCGTACAGCTCGTACAGCTCATTGTTAAATCTCCGTCGATACTCGCCCTCGCTAACGCGCAAAGGTCCATAAATCCGCCGAAGAAATTTCCTCTCGAATACTCCAAGCGCCATCTCATCTGCTTTTGATATAGTGCATGCTTCTGCGCCGTACATGAGGACTGGAACGATGAGTGTCCTTTAGAGTGTGATTTTGGTTCGCCGAGAGAGGACTTTACTTTTCAATTGCCTACTTATTCCAAAGTAGCATTTATTGGCAAGAGTGATTCTTCTTTGGATTTCAGTGCAGACATTATTTTTGGTGTTAATGCTGGTTCCCAAATAGACGAAGTCCTTAACAGTTTCGAATTTGTAGCTATTAACATTGACGTGGCTGCCAAGGCCTGCTGTTTCTTTGTGTGATGTTAGGAGGTACTTCGTCTTGTCCTCGTTTACCGCCAAACCCATTTTCTTAGCCTCTTTATCCCGCTTGGAGAAGGCAGAACATGCCGCGTGCGTGTTAGTGCCAATGATGTCGATGTCATCGGCGTACGCCAGCAGTTGAACACTCTTGTGGTATAAGATGCTTCCTGCACGGTGAAGTTCTGCAGCTCGTATTATCTTTTCCAGCATCAAGTTAAAGAAGTCACACGAAAGGGAGTCACCTTGTCTGAAACCTCGTTTGGACTCGAACGGCTCGGAGAAGTCCTTCCCAATTCTGACGGTGCTAGTGGTGTTAGTCAGCGTCATTTGGCATAGCCGTATAAGTTTAGCAGGAAAGCCAAATTCAGACATTGTGGCATATAGGCAATTCCTATTCGTGCTATCAAAAGCGGCTTTAAAATCGACTAAATGATGGTGTGTGTCGGTTCCTTTTTCATGAGTTTTTTCCAGTATTTGTCGTATTGTGAAGATGTAGATTTACCAGGTCTGAAGCCACACTGATAAGGTCCAATCAGATTGTTGACGATAGGCTTCAGTCTTTCGCACAATACACTTGCTAAGACCTTATATGCGATATTCAGGAGGCTTATCCCACGATAATTGGCGCGTACTGTGGAGTCTCCTTTTTTGTGGATTGGGCAGAGCACACTTAAGTTCCAATCGTCGGGCATGCGCTCGTCCGACCATATTCTGCATAGGAGTTGATGCATGCTCCTTATCAACTCTTCGCCAGCATGTTTGAATAGCTCGGCTGGCAAGCCGTCAGCGCCCGGGGCCTTGTTATTCTGAAGCCTAGATACTGCTATTCGCACTGCTATTGGGGATTCGGGTCGTACATCTTCTCCTTCCGCACTTTCACTGTTGCCATTATCTAGCAAGGAGGAGAAGTGATCCCTCCACAACTTAAGTATGCTCTGGACATCAGTTACCAGATCACCGTTTTCATTCCGGCAGGAATTTGCCCCGGTCTTGAAACCTTCAGTCATCCGCCTGATTTTTTTATAGAATTTTCGAGCATCGTTCCTACCCGCCAGCATCTCAAGCTCTTTACACTCGCGCCTTTCAGCCTCCCTTTTCTTCTTCTTTCGAAAAAGGCGCCTCTCTTCCTTCTTCGCCATCCAATAATAATACACCATATTTAAAAAAAAAACGAAAAATTGGAATTAAAAATCGCGCGAATTTTTATTCCAATTTTTCGCCTGCGGCGCTTTTCCCCACTAATACGGCCCAATGTATGTATATTCTCTACAGGCCCATGTATGTATACTAGGTTCAGATTACCATATGCGACACTAAAAATGTAAGTCTTCTATGACAATCTGAACATTGACCCCCTTAAAACACCACTAAACCGTCATCAATCGGAACCAAAATTTATATTTGTTATCCTTGGGTATAGAAGTATTAATTATGGGTATAATATAATTAAAAAAAATATTTTGGTTTTTGGCCCTTCATAGAGTTTTCTGAACTTTGACCTCAATGCGCCATGCCTTAACCGCCACCAATCGGGACCAAAATTTATGTGTGATATCTTTGACCATGTTACTACAGATTTAGGGGGCGATACAGTAAAATATCGTTAATTTGAATTTTAAACGCAGTCTAATGTATACATTTCATTTTGCTCCGGGGCTACTAGGTTAATTATATTCATATAAAGAAAAGATATACATAAGTAGGTATGCATCTATGTAAGAAACACCACTTAGGGTTCGTTTATGTCGGAGCAATAGAAGAAAGAAAGATAGCAGTGAGTGATATACGCTTATCGGAATAGCGCTATTGAGTGTTTATATCGGAGCAGTGATAAGAGCAATAGTAGCGAAGAGGTCAATAAACGGAGGTAATAGCGCTGTTCGCTGTGGTGCAGTGGGTGGAGTGCTCGCCTGCTATGCCAGAGGTCTCGGGTTCAAACCACGGTCCGAGCCAAACACCAAAACAATTTTTCTAATTAGTAAAAATCCAATTATTGGGTTTTTTAAGAGCAGCGGTCACCTCTCGGCAGTGGGCGGCATACCCTCCGAGTGTATTTCTGCCATGAAAAAGCTTCTCACAAAAAATGCATTCGCCGTTCGGAGCCGGCATAAAACTGTAGGTCCACCCAATTAGTAGGAAAAACAAATAGGAGCACACCTCGAATTGGAAGAGAAGCTCGGCCATAAAACTCGTCAGAGTTATAATAGCGCCATTGTATTATTATTATTATTAATAGCGCTGTTCGACCAAAGCATATAGTGCTATTGAGTGTTTATGTCGGAGCAATAGAAGAAAGAAAGATAGCAGTGGGTGATATACGCTTATCGGAAAAGCGCTGTTATCTGTGTATATTGAAGCTATGGATATGTCTTTAATGTATTGTGGTACTTAAATAAATTTTTTAGAGTAACCGAAAAGGTTTAAAGGTGTATAATGCCCATTAAGAATTTATTGAAAAATCCTTCCGTATTCTAAAAAAAAAAATAGCATTAAATACGATTACACTTTCAAAATTCTATTTTGGTTTTTTCTACTTTGTGGCTTATTATGAAAAATTCACATAGGGACTTTTGAGAGTGGACTACTCATATATGTTCACATACATACATAAGAAATATTTACATATATTTCTGCACACATATTTAACTTTTTTTTTTTAATTTGAAAGGTTAAATAAAAACTAGTAAACCCTTCCACGCGATGCTGTGGCTTTCGATTACACTGTGAGACAATTTGAGGGTGGAAGACCACATATTGCCACATTTGACAGTTTTTTTGATTGTCATTTTAAATTTGGCTTCCCCATAAAATTGGCAGAATATGAATGGGCTGTAAGCCCATAGAATCTTATTAATAAAATATAAAATTAAACATATACCAAGATAGTTACTGGTTATTTCTATTTTCTGTGGCCCTAGGTTTTTTATACAAAGATTTTGTGCGAGGAGCCCCATAGTGAAGTTGTATGCCGAATAATTTTCTAGAATATGTTAACCTTAAAGCGACCTCCAAAAGGACATTTGTCGCAGTCCTCTTTTTCTTTCTAGTTTTCTTTCATATGACATTTCAAATTTAAAAATCAAACAAACTATAGCGTAAGACTGAATTTTTGAAAAGATGGCAACCCTTTTTCTAAAAATTATAATAAACTAGCTGCACCCGACCAAGCTTTGCTTTGGCCCACTTCCTACTATAGGTACTTGAAGCGATATTTTCAAAAGTTTGCCCTCTTCATGTTCTTATCCCATTTTTCTTGGTATTAGTCTCCAACTGCCTTCCCTCCACTTTTCTCTTTCTCTTTCCATTTATCTTTCCTTTCGTTTCCGTTTCCTTTTTCCTTTCCCATCACATTTCCGCTTCCCTTTCTCTACCGCTCTCTCTTACCTCTCATTTTCTGTCTTTCCCCTTTTTATTCCCCCTCTTATTCCTTCTCTAATTCCCTGTCTTACTGTCTCTCTCCCCATCCTCTTCATTCCATTTTTATTATATTCTCCCTCTCCTTTTCCGTCCCTTTGCCTTTCCCAGTCTCATTACTCTTCCCCTTTCCCTAGGGAACTGGGTTTAGCATAACATACCCTGCATTCCACTTCTCATTTGATACCATCATTGCTGAAAAACATTCCGTGGCATCCGAATCGTCTCTTTTACCCATAATTGGGTATCGGGACTAAGAATCACTATGACAATATCTCTATATAGCAGACCCGGTCAACACTTTCAATTTATATCAGTATTGCTCAAAAGCATCCCGGGCTCATCCGGGTCCACTTATTGACCCACATCTGGGAACTTGACCTAGGAACCGTAATGGGTACGGTATCTGGAGACTTGACCAAGAAATCGTAATGGGTACGGCCCTACATGAGAGTCCGCTCAACACCTTTCATTTGGTACCAATATCCCTAAGATATATCCCGGTGTTATCCGGGTCCGCATATTGACCCACCTTGGGATCCCACCTAGGAATCGTCATGCGCCGAGATTAAATAACAATATCGCTGAGAAATTATCCGGAGCCTGACCTAGGAATCATAATGAGTTCATCTCTATGTAAAAGCCCTGACTTTCAGTTGACACCAATATCGTTCAGAAATTTTCCGGAGCCATCCCGGTCCACGTTTTGACCCACATTTAGGGATCAGACCTAGGAACCATAATCAGTTCATCTCTGTGTAAAGGCCCTGCTCAGCACTTTTTATTTGGTACGAATATCCCTGAGAAATATCCCGGTGTTGTCCGGGTCCGCGTGTTGGGACCACACCTTGGGACCCGACCTAGGGATCGTAATGAGTTCATTTCTATGTAAAATCCCTGCTCAAAACGCTTCATTTGATACCAATATCACTGAGAAATTTTCCGGGGTCATCCGGGATCGCGTTTTGATCCATATTTGGGGACCCGTCCTAAGCATCACAAATAAAATAGTTCTATGTTGAAGTCCTCATCAAGACCTTTAATTTGATAGCAATATCGCTCAAAAACATCCGAGGGTCATCCGGGTCCATGTTTTGACCCATATCTGGAGACCCGACCTAGGAATCACAAATCGTGCTATTCTATGTAAATTCTCTGCTCAATACCTTTCATTTGATACCAATATCGTCCAAAAATATTCAGGGGAAAACCGGATCCACGTTTTGACCTTTTGACCTATATCTCGGGAACCGACTTCCGGATTTGAAAAAAATATGTATATAAACCATCTAGGGCAAGGTACTAAGCTGGTGTGTAAATTTGGTCAAAATCCCTCCACGCGTTTGGGCGAAAGCCGGCGACAAAGAAATGGGCTTGATTTATATATATATATATAGATTACTTATTTTCACACAAGGCCCTTTAATATGACACCTCAAATTTAAAAATCAAACAAACTATAGCGTAAAACTGAATTTTTGAACAGGTGGCAACCCTTTTGGTAAGCTCAAACCCTTTCATATGGTACATGAAATTTAAAAATTAAACAAACTATATCGTAAAAATGAAATTTTGAACAGGTGGCAACCCTTTTTGTAAAAATTATAATAAATTATTATAATAAATTACTTATTTTCACACATGACACCTCAAATTTAAAAATCAAACAAACTATAGCGTAATACTGAATTTTTGAACAGATGGCAACCCTTTTTATGGAAGTTATGTTAAATTACCCATTTTAAAGTAAAGTCCTTTTATATTAGCAGGCAAAGCCCTTTCATATGACACTTTAAATTTAAAAATCAAACAAACTGTAGAGTTTAATTGAATTTTTTAAAAGGTGGCAACCCGTTTTATAAAAATTAGAATAAATTACTAATCTTCGGGCCAAGCCCTTTCATATGGCACCTCAAATTTACAAATCAAACAAACTATAGCATAAAAACGAATGTTAGAACAGGTGGCAACCCTTTTTAAAAAAGTCTAACCTTCCTGCACATCTACAGGTCAATCCCTTTCATTAGACACCACATTTTCCGAAATCGGTATAACGGTGTAAAAGTTATGGTGCGTACAAAAAATCGCTTAGCGTAATATATATAAAGATTATTCATAAAAAGTAATAAAAAGTAATAAAACACATAAACAATATCCCTCTTATTCATAAAAAATAAAATAGATTTATAGTTTAAAAAATCGAAAAATTTTATGAAAATGTCACTTAAAAATTTTTAAACCCTATTTTATTTTCTACGAATGAAGTCGTATATATTTACTAACGTGTGGACTTCATTTCACATGATACGGCCGTCCACAGTTTATCCAAGACAAACCTATTGTGGTGATTTGGATTTTTTTGATCCCACAAAGGTTGTCTTTTAAAAATTGCACCGATGAAACTTTCTGTGTCCATAATGAATAGCGCTAATCGACTAAAGAAAATCAATGAATTAATTTTCTTCGCTCTTATACTTTGATACGCGCTTATAGCACAGCTCCGACATAAACAGAAGTACAGAACTCCCATTTACAATTTTCGTCGCTCTATTGCACTCTTTCTTCTATTGCTCCGACATAAACACTACACGCGTTTCCCATAAGGTATTTTCTCTGCTATGATAATAGCGCTAATGTGGTGAATTTCTTTAGTCACCCACTGCTCCGACATAAACAGAAGTACAGAACTCCCATTTACAATTTTCGTTGCTAGTATCACTCTTTCTTCTATTGCTCCGACATAAACACTATACGTGATTTCCGTAAGGTATTTTCTTTGCTATTATCTGTGGTGAGCTTAGCGCTTATCGCAGCTCTGACATAAACAGAAGTACAGAACTCCCGTTTACAATTTTCTTCTCTATCTTTCTTTCTTTCTTCTATTGCTCCGACATAAACGCACCCTTACAACTAGATTCTGAGCGTTACTTTAATATTATTTTACTGGTAATTTACTTTGCTGAAAAGTTTTACCATCTCCTCAATCGGTATTCTCGAACAAATGGTAACGCTATCAAAGCGATTCCATACGAATGGAATGGAATCGGACTCAAAATGGTAACAAATTGTTATCACTTATTGAGGTGGAATAGAATACGAGAAAGGTGTTCAAAGGTCAAGTCTTCACTTTAGCGGTAAAGTAAATTATGTTACCCTGCGGAATAAGGCCGTTAGAGGATTTCAAATATGTTCTGATATTTTGCCGTAAATAGAAATAGAACACAACAGCGACACCGCAGTAAATTCATGAATTTTATCATTGCGTGAGTCAAATCCTTTTTGATTTCATATAATGAATAAATTTTATTTCTGATTTCGTTCTTCATCCAAATCCAGGCAACTTTTTATTTGTGATTTAAATTTCAGTCAAATCAAAGAATATCGTGTATTTCATTTTTTGAAAATAGAAACCTTTCCAGTAATAAAAAATATGTTTTATCAGGATGGCGAAGCAGATCACAAAATAAAAGTATTTTTTATTTTGAATATCAAATCACTAATAAGATGATGATGACTGTTGATAACTGAAAGCCAATGCGAAGCTTGGCCGGGTATGCTAGCATATATATACGTACTCTGGATTGCGCGAAGGCAAGCGGAATTCCCAAATTATGCATGTACATACTACTATTCGAATAGCACTATTCGAATTTTTTCCCACGAATATTATTATTCGTTTATTCGAATAATATTTATTCGAATATTCGAAAAAAGTCCCACTACTAGTATGTATATATATTAACAAGAAATGTGTTTTTAATTGCTTGTTTTTTTTCTCCCAATTAAATTTGTATTTTATTTATATGGATTCAAATATCAACATTTCACTTTCGCTCTTAACACTATGTGTGTTTGATTTTTTTAAATCTCAGTTATCTTTGCGTTTCGAATTGCATAATTTTTTTGCTTTGAGTTGAATTTATATCTTGAAATTTTGTTGATCGGCATGAACGCAGAAATAGTAAAATCCAATAAAGGAAAAAATAAACTTGTTCTAAATGGCTTTGTTTTTCATTTGGAAAAAAGTATAAAGGTGTATACTAATATTGGAAATGTGAAAAGCGAAATGAGCTTAGCTGCAGTGCCCGGATAACGACAGAGTTAGTCGATGGTGAGCAAAAAATAAGAAAAGCAGCCTCGGCTCATTCCCACGATCCATTGGCATATCGGAGCGAAGTATATAAAACAAATGCTTATTTAAAACAACAAGCAAAAAACACAGCACAAAAACCCTCACAGTTAATAATCTCAGCAACAGTTCAGTGCAAAAATGAATGCCGGGTGTATATCCCAAATCCAGAAAACTATTCGCAAACCATTAAAAGAGTCAGGAACAACATAATAAAGGAGCCTGAAACACTGCCATTCCTGAAGACCTCAAAAGCGTGGAAGGCGAAGTGTTCCTTTTATCAGATAAAATCTTTTTGGAAGAACGCATATTAACCCATTACCGCCCACTGTCCCCAAATGAGGACACCTCTTCAAGTAGCTGCTACTCTTTCCTAAATATCAAAAACTCGCAATATGTCCTCAATTATGAAATATAGAATACCAAAGTTTATGTAAGCAAAAACATATGGAGGTTGTGGCAATAAATGTACAATTTCAAGCCCTTAAAAATTACAAATTTCGTCGGGCTAATTCTTGTGGAGTATTTATATATATTTTTTGGATATATTGTTGAACTAAACTAAACTAAGTTGACTTAAATATCAAACGGAGAGTTAAAAAGCTTTAGGAAGTGAAATTGTGTTGAAAAAAATTTAAATAGTATTAAAAAATTTTAGTTTTATAGTAGTGTCCCCATATGGGGACAATGGGCATAAGTGTTAGCTTTTTTTCAACTTATAGCAGTTGTTTTAGAAGGCAAAACTGTGGCATATCGTAAATTTCTGAAGGACTAGAATAATTTTTTATCACTATATTAGGCCGTTGGTGGGATAATACATATGCATACATTTATGTTGGAGCTAATAATATCGATAGTGATATCAAGTATAGGATATATTGTGGGTGTTTATATGAGAGCGGGCACATCGAAGAGAGATATAGCTTTAACTAGTGCGACTCTATTATATTATGCGTTTACTGCGCAACTCCATTATAAAACTTTACGGGAGTTCCGTTAACAATTTTCGTTCCTGTCTTTCTTTCCCGCTTCGCTTCAACATAAACACTATACATTCCATTTCCATAAGGTAGGTATTTTCTTCGTTGTCTGTGCTGAGCTTAGCATTTATCGCAGCCCCGACATAAAAGATATACGGTATTTCCATTTATAATTTTCGTGGCATTCTTTCTAGCCTGGCTTCCTAGCCTGCACTCTAATGAATATGGTGCCCTAGAATATGATATACATATGTATGTATGTATTAGTCCTCCCTCCTGCCATTGTTAGTGATGAATAGTAGATAAATCAGGGTGCTTTGGTATGCACCGCCATGCCAAATGTAAGAGCTAGAAGATTTGAGGTTCAAGCCTCCTTCACGCTGTGCTAAGTGCAAAGGGACTGAATTCGAAGGAACAACTTGGAGACGGTTTTCATCTAACTTTAGTGTCAAATATAACACCATTGATAGGAAATATTGTTAATACAATAACTTGTCGTACTCCTACGGACTTTTTTGAGAAAATGATTGAATCCATATTCTTATAATGATATTTGGCGTTATTTACGAAAATCAAAACAACTAAAACAATTTTAACCTAATCAGGCAACCTGGCTCCTCATCCGCAGTACTTGTTAAGGTGTCGAAAAACAACGCCCACAATCCTGAACTTTTAAAAGTGAATTGCACAGCATAGTTTTTCACTCTAAATGCCGCTGGCGGTGTGGATTATGCCCAAAAACTACTTGGGTTGAACGCAACTTCTTTGCTAAATTTTATACTACAAGTGCCCATTGTCCCCATATGAGGACACCCACTTTTCTCAAAAACTAAAAAAAAATTTCCATTTTTTTTCTTTGTAACTTCTTTTTTGACTAAGAATGATTTAATAAATAACAATGAAAACAATTTTCTACCAGCAGATTTGATTTGGGCGGTAATGAGTTAATTTTCGGAAACGTTGAAAACCTCAAAATTTTAGAAAGGTCTCCGGTGTGGCTAATGGATGGAACATTCAAAGTTGTTCCAACCATTATGCGGCAATTGTTACAATTCATGCATATATAAAAGAACATGTTGTTCCGGTAATTTATTGCGTCGTGAGTAGCAAAAGCAAACAGTGCTATGAAGAAGTGTTTTACGAAATTTTGAGACTTGCGTGTGAAAATAATATACACCTTAAACGAGAGTATATTATCTCTGACTTCGAAAAGGCAATTATTTCCGTAACGAAATCATACTTCCCCTGTATACTAGTAAAGTGTGCTTTTTCATTTCGGACAGATTTTATGGAGAAAAATTCAGAAAGAGAAACTTTCTACACTTTACGGAAAAGACCAAAACTTTTCTTTGCAACTGAGAATGCTCAAATGTTTGGCTTTTTTGACCCCGGAAGAAATACCTCAATACTTTGATTGCCTTAAAAAATCGATGAACAGTAAATGTTCAAATACTCTTAACTGGATGGAAAAAAAACTATATCGGTGAGAATAAGCGAATTCAAGGTAAACCGGATGCAGCAACATTTTGGTCAATATACGAACAAATGGACTTAAATATTCCTACTACACAGAACTCAGTTGAAGCTTGGCACAGGAGGTTGCAAGTTGTAATAGACAAAAATCATGTGAGGCTATATAAGCTAATATATCATTTAAAAGAAGAATATATTGTTGTTAAAAATTAAATTAATCTTATTAACTCTCAAAATGTAAAAACAAATAAAATATCCTATCAACGAATAAAGGAAAAAATTCTTAAAATCTTAAACAAAAAAATGAATATTCCAAAAATGAACTTTTAAAAAAATTTAGCATACTATACGTCTCTTATTTAATTGTTTAATTTAATATGTTATTAAACATAAATATGATTTTGATACTTTATCTATTCTTATTAACTTATGTAACACATTGTATTGAATTTAAATATTTTATAATCTTTTATTATAAAGCTCAGTGAAATAATTTGCTGTTCCTGTTTCGTTTGGGGACCACCCTAATGTACATACATACATTTACATATATACTTGTACATAAATATATGTATGTACATACATATATATGACTGAGGGCCATACAACAACAACAACAATAACAAAGACAGCAACAACAACCAATATATACGAATACCATTACATTGAATAAAAACAATGTCGTATTTATGTTAATTTTCTTAAATTTTATTTAATAAAACATTTTAAATAAATTAGTGTTAATATATGTAAGTGCATTATAAAGTGTATTAGAGTGAACTTTGCGGTATACGGGTATTTTTAGCGCTTTAAATTGACTTTTTAGGTAGGTGCCCTTTTCACCTTTACCGATTTATTATTAATAAACTATACATTTTCGCGCCCTATGGTTTACATTTTAGTGATCTATACGACCCCCCTACCCCTCGAAAATAACAAAAAAAATTCCAGTCCTGGCGCGAATTTTACACATCACGGGTTAACCCGGATCTGCCCAGAATTTTTTTTTCTTTCTGATTTTAAAAATATTTTATAGGCTGACAATTATGAGTATAAGGATCATAGAAACACTGCCTATTTTTTTCTGCTTCTTCCCTAAGTTGACTTATGAGGTGTGACCATATGGTCACACTGGGCATGATATGGAAGAAATTATTTTAGCATACAAAATAATATAAACAGCGAATGTATGTATGAAAAAATATTATTATTCAGTGTTTATTATACTGTTATGAATGATTAAAAGGAATTTTTCAAATTTGTTTTTAAAAGTGGTTTTTTTTTGGCACTATGGCCATATGGCACAGATTTCATTCAACGGAAATTAAAAAAATGTATAAAGTGAAATTAAGCCGTAGAGATTGCGTGTTTATGATAAAAAGAAAAGGCAGATACCAGAGTATACTCTCCCGAAAGTCCAAATATTTCAATTCACTCTAGTTTTCGAGATATCCTCCCAAAAATGTACACTGAATTTTTTTTTATTTCAGTTTTTGAAGTCATTTAGCATCAAAGTTTTTCTTTCAGTCAAGAAAATGTGAAAATTATCTAAAAGTATGAGTTTTGATCTTCCCCAACCCGTTGTGTGTGGTTAAATATGTATAGTTTTTCTTCACAGAGATATTACATTTTTAAACGTGTAAAACTAGTGAATCCTCCTCATCACTAGATTCGTGTAAAAAAATCAATAGCCTCTTGTGCACTTAGTTTTCATGAAAAAATAATAACTAAAATATTATAAATCACAAATTTTACGAAAAAAAAATAAACATTTTACCAATACACCAACTTATTTTTGTGAATTTTGACTTGCTGAATCCAAATCTGCAGTAGGCCTTGGCCTAACACCCTCCAATTTTCTAGTAAACTTTAAAAAATACCAAAAAAAAAGAGAAATCCCGCTATTTTTTGCTACAATTTTCTCGAAAATTTGCATCCAGAGCGTAAAAATACTAAAAGAAGTATAGAAAACCTTTTTTGTGTCGGTGGGATGACACCTCTAATCAAGGCCGTATTTAGGGGGGGAGGGGTTTGGGTGTTTGAACCCCCCACGAAATTCGGGTATATAAATTTTACTTCTATCATATTCAAAACTATATGTTGAAAACACTAGTTTACAAATAATTTGAGAAAATACCAAGAATTTCAGGTATAGGGGAGGGCTGGCATGAACCTGCTGAGGTCAAAAACATTTTGTTTATGGTTAGGGGTTTGAGACAACGTAATTTTGGGTTTTTTTGGTTACAACTTCAATCAAAAATTCCTTTCGCGCTGAAGTTACAAATACCCGCAAACCGTAAATACTCCGTTCGAAAGATAATTAAAGTACACTTCTAACGGCATACCACTTATAAATTAAATTATGTTACCACTTCGGAATGAAAATTCTAAAATTTTAGCATATTTCCTTATAACTGCATAAAGCCATTGCATGGCTGAAAATTCATTACTCGGGTTATATTAGCGTCTGAATTATAATATTTTGTGTGTTTTTCGAAAGATCCCAAATATGGGATGTGTGAGTTGTTATAGTCCGATTTCACCTATTTTCAATATTAACTTTTCAAAGTCAACATTTTATTGATTTTTTGCGATTATTGAAAAAATTTGGTTTTTATTGGGGTTTTTATAAAAAGTTGTAAAAATCAGGAAAGTTTTATTCTTTTTAAAATTAATCTGTCTTATTGCAAACATTTTAAGCGTAATATTAAAAAGATTCAATGAATACTTCATTTTTGGTCGAAAAACTCGGCTAGGTGACCCAACTATATGGAAACGACTTCACAGATCAAAGGGCATTAGAAGGAAATATAAAGCTTCCCAAGCACTGTTTGCCAGCATAACACCAACAGTGTCAAAAAGTAAGCTGTTGCTGTTCTGCGAAAGTTATCATAATTTTTTGAATTTCGATTTCCTTTGAAAATATCTGAAGTCGAAGCACAGAACGGTCGAATATATTTGTTTGTTTATTTGTACTGTTGCTTTACTGTGTAATTTCACAGCAAAGCACAGATAAACAGAATTTAATTTTAAGTGCGGCTTTTTAAAATTGTTTTTTTTTTTGTACATTACAATTTCGATTGTGTTCCCATAAATTAAAAAGAAAAACAATAACAACAGTGCTGTAAAAACTCGAAATTATTTTTGCCCTTTTCTGTGCTGTACAAATTTCCACAATACAGCAACAGTCGACTATAATTTTTTGAAACTTAAGGCTGCGCAGTTGCAGTACAGTAGAACTTTTTATTTTTTATACTTCTGCTGCGCTGTTTTTTTTTAAGTTTCAAATGAAAATGAATTTCAATGGAAATAAAAAAAAAGTTGAAAATAATTTCAAACTCTGCTCAAAAGACTAAAATAATGACATTTCTATAAATTTTAAAAATCGGATGTCAAACAAAGTTGCAAAAAAAAATTAGACTCCAACATAAGCTAAAAATCTTGGGGCGGACTTTTACAGCTGAAAATAGCTGGGTAATCTAACAGAGTTTTTCGTCCATAAAATATAATTTTTTTTTTCACTTGGATAAAATCACCAAAAATAAAGTACTTTTTGGTTGCTTGTTTTTCCGACAGGGTAGGAATATGATGTATTGTGGAACGATCTTCCATCATCCCTTGTGAAGTTTGGTTTGGAGACAAACCGGTTTCGGCTAATATGCGCCATCTTCAGTGTCTTTTTTCGTTCTGAGTTATTTTGTGTAAGTTCGATAGTACTTATAGTAACTAACTACAATCGAGCTTACACAAAATAACTCAGAACGAAAAAAGACACTGAAGATGGCGCATATTAGCCGAAACCGGTTTGTCTCCAAACCAAACTTGACAAGGGATGACGGAAGATCGTTCCACAATACATCAAAAATAAAGTATTCATCGTGTTTGCAATGGAACATACTAATTGTTAAATGAATAAAAGTTTCCTGATTTTTAAAACTTCTTATAAAAACCAAATGGTTTGTAAAAAAATTTTTCTTCTAACTTAATATGTAGCACTTTAGAAACCAGATTTTATTTTTATTTAGTACACGAAATAGGTTCTATATTTTTCTAAAAAAAAAAAAAAAAAATCCACGATGAAACCCCCCACGAAAAAAATTCCTGGCTACGGCCCTGCCTCTAATCTAACCCAGCGTGACCATATGGTCACACTTAGAAAAATATCAAATAATAGACAAAAAATTAAAATTGTTTACTAATACCTATAAAACGAAAAATATACTTTATTATAACACAAAACATCTATTTAATTTTTACTTTCTAAAATATTTTTCTTAAAATAAAAGCGTACAAACTTTTTACTCAAGCCCAAATACGCTGTTTTTGCCATGTTTATTTCTAAGCACTTTTTAACAACCTTCCCACTAAAACCAAAACACTTTATGAAAAATCGACCACTAGTTTGAACACACATACTTTTATTTTGACGAAAAAAGTATATATAAATACAAACTATCCGCTTACAATTATTTTTTTAAATAAAACAACACATGCTGCTTGCGTGACCATATGGTCACGCTGGGCAGATTCGGGTTAATTACATTTAGGGGATTCACAACCTGTTATATTGCGTCATATCGTCATAATATTTTGTTTTTGCATTCTAGGCTATATGTGTACGAAATAAATACAACTCTGCACGATATGTCGAAACCGAAAATGTCGAATGATAAAATGTCGAAGCAAAAAATACCGAATTTTAATCATGTACAAATTTCTAATATGGGTCTGGTACGATATGTCGAAAAAAAAAATGTCGAATCTTAAAAGACCGAATAAAAAAAGACCGAAAAAAAATGTCGAAACCGAAAATGTCGAATGATAAAATGTCGAAGCAAAAAATATCGAATTTTAATCATGTAAAAATTTGGAAAAATTTCTAATATAACATTAAAAAAATAGCTGAAATAGTATCGCCCAACTTATGGAAGCTCGAATTTTACACATCAATAATTATAAAAAATAACCCTCAGCCGGCAGAATTCTCTTTCCTGAGTAATATCTATGGCCCGGTCCACAGGGCTTTTGCGCAGAACACTTTTCTGCGTTGGCGGCCTTCGGCCGTGCTTATAAAAAATAACCCTGGGCTACGCCATCCGTCCGGACGTGTGCCCTAGCCCTTCCTTCTGCGTAGTACACCCTTCAGCGGCGGCGATAAAAATGTAAGTATACAAATTTCGGTCTTTTTCGGTCATTTTCCTCATTTCGACATTTTTTAATTCGGTCAAAAATGTATTCGGTATAATAAGACTTTTTTCAATTCGGTCTTTTAAGATTCGACATTTTTTTCGACTTATCGTACGGATCCCGTTGGCGGCCTTCGATAAGTCGAAAAAAAAATGTCGAATCTTAAAAGACAGAATTGAAAAAAGCATTATCCCGAATACATTTTTGACCGAATTAAAAAATGTCGAAATGAGGAAAATGACCGAAAAAGACCGAAATTTGTATACTTACATTTTTATCGCCGCCGCTGAAGGGTGTACTACGCAGAAGGACATCACACAGAGCCAAAAAGTTCACCTATAATCAAAGAGACTGCCATCTAAAAATGCTATATGGCCGAGAGTGAGAGGGGACAAAATTGAAGAAATTTTTGCTGGAAAATCTTCTAGATTTTAGCTTGAATTCCTTCTTAAATTTATTGAAAAGGATATCGTCTGAAAACGTGGAGATAACTTCTTGTTTATTAATTTTGTATGTCATTTTGTCAAAAAAATTAAATTGTTAGAAGAAATCTGCTTGTTTTTATGAGAAAATTTTTATAAAACAAATCAATAATTACATCCTCTAATTTTTACTAGAACCTTTTTGAATTTATTAAAAAGGAAAACTTTTTATTTTTAAAAGATCCCTTATTAATTCAAATTTTGATATAAACGTCTTAACATACGTACATACATATGTACATAATTAAAATAGCTATAAAAAAATTTGACCTCAGTGATCAAAACGGTTTGGAGGTCTTACTATAAGGATAGTGGTCTTTCGTTCTGTATGTGAATTATTCCGCCCCCACCATCAATTTGTGTCAATAAAAGTTATAGGCAAATATGTTAAGTATATTCTTATACTTAATATATATGTAAGTACTTGATCGTATTATAATTATAAGTAAAACTTGTATGATTAAATAAAAAACAGTTTAAAAAAAAGTGTGCTATTTATTTTCAGAAAGTAATGTATATAAATTCAGGTGGCAATCATTTCAAATTGATAAGATCATCGGCTTATTACAATTAAGAGGAGTTTCTAATGAAAATCAAGATTCTCTTCTTAATAATATTAAACAGGGTTTCGTCTTAATTTTACAGGTTATCTGCTAAATTTATGGGAAAAGGTTTCCATATTTATTCTAGGAATCTTCTTCTTAATTTTATATAAGAGGTTTTCATCTTAAATCAACGGGTCATCTTCTTAATTATATTGAAAAGTTTTTCATATTAATTTTACTGATTATCTACTTAGTTTTATTAAAATGAGACATCCAGTCATATTAAGACGGGCATCTTATTGGAGAGAAAGCGTAGAGAAATCCGCTAAACTTTGTTCTAATTTATAGGGCATTTTAGGTGCCCTTTTGGCTCTGTGCACCGTGGCGGTAGCCACGGTTAGGGCACACGTCCGGACGGATGGTGTAGCCCAGGGTTATTTTTTATAAGCGCGGCCGAAGGCCGCCAACGCAGAAAAGTGTACTGCGCAAAAAAGCACTGTGGACCGGGCCATTGATGTGTAAAATTCGAGCTTCCATAAGTTGGGCTATTTTTTAATGCTATATTAGAAATTTTTCCAAATTTTTACATGATTAAAATTCGGTATTTTTGCTTCGACATATTTTTTTGCCATTTTTGGTTTCGACATTTTTTTCGGTCTTTTAAGGTTCGACATTTTTTTTCGACATATCGTACCAGACCCATTTTAATCGGAAACTGCAACAAAATATATATAGGGACCACTAAGCGAACACTTGGAGTGAGACTGACAGAGCATGAAGCGGACATACGAAAGAAGAAAACCAACACAGCGCTCTCACAGCACATTACAACAACAGGACACACGGCTGATACCAAAAACATTAGAATCATAGACAGAAACAAATAAGCACATCTCACACTGAAAACCCCCATTCAGTGTATGAATAGGCACGCTTTTGCGTGAACTTATGCTACATAAAGCGTACAAGCAAACATACAGTGAACTACACTGCGTATACGTAACTTGTTTACATACATACATACATACATACGGGTGAAAAAAAGCTTGTTAAAAAGAGAAACAACAATGAACAAGAAAGAGGACACTGACGATTTTGCTTCGGTTTATCTTCTTTCACGGTGGGCAGGAAGCGCCGATAGGTTGCATGAAAATGTCGACAAAAAAGGAAAGTGGGGTTGTGTTATGTGTTGTTTATAGATGAAACATCCGTTGAAATTAAAATCCGAGCCGCTCCTTTTTCAAGGATATCCACATTTTTTGATTTTTTTGAAAGGATCAAATATTGACGAAATCGAAAATTCGCCAAAGTTCAAATTTTTCCGATTTCAGTACATTATCTGGTAGCTAAAGGATGCAAGAAAAGGTATTAAAAAGAAAACAGGACACCTGTAGTGGAAAAATCGTACGTGAACAGGACCTAAAGGATAACGACTGAAATATAAAAAAACACAAAAAGTACCCATTTTAATTTGCGTATAACTCCTAAAATGTTAACTCTACGTGAGATGCGCGCTAGCTGTGCACGGTGGGCGGCAATAGGTTGCATGGAAATATCGATAGAACGATGGCCCAACGAATATGTGCCTAACTGTGCGCTGGTAGGTACTAATTTTCGTTAAAAAAAAATGTTGGAAATGTTAGTCACGCTTGCTGTGTGTTTATGAAGTGGATTAGAATATCATTTTACGTAAGTTTTTAGCCGGCCATCGTTTTTTCGATATTTTCATGCAATCTATTGTCGCTAACCGCCCACCGTGCACAGCTAGCGCGTATTTCAGCTCTAATTCTTTTTAATATTAACGAATAAATATGAAAGATTGAGAATTGGATCATTAGATTAAAATATTTGCATAAACTAGCAAAATATTTGAACTTAAAATAGCACCATAAAAAACGTACTTTTTTTTTGAAATTTTCACTTTAGATGCACCAAAGTACATTAAGCACTGCAGGTACATCAAAATTGTATATTAAAGAAATATTTCTTTATTTAATCTGAATGAAACATATAAGGAATTTTCACGTAGAGTTAAAATTTTGGGAGTTATACGCAAATTAAAGTGGGTACTTTTTGTGTTTTTTTATATTTCAGTCGTTATCCTTTAGGTCCTGTTCACGTACGATTTTTCCACTACAGGTGTCCTGTTTTCTTTTTAATACCTTTTCCTGTATCCTTTAGCTACCAGATAAAGTACTGAAATCGGAAAAATTTGGACTTTGGCGAATTTTCGATTTCGTCAATATTTCATCCTTTCAAAAAAATCAAAAAATGTGGATATCCTTGAAAAAGGAGCAGCTCGGATTTTAATTTTAACGGATGTTTCATCTATAAACATCACATAACACAACCCCACTTTCCTTTTTTGTCGACATTTTCATGCAACCTATCGTCGCTTCCTGCCCACCGTGCTCTGTTTATAGATTTTGTCTGACGACAATACCACAGACGAATGGTACTGAAAACGCTTGACGATTTTTTTAATGTTAGTTATCATGTAAGTGCTCATGTTTGTATGTTTATGTATATGTATGTAACGTTTTTTAGATATATAAAATAATTTTGTTAAGTATTAATTGTTGAGATTTCTTTGTTGTTTAATAAAAAAACAGACTCGCCCCTGAAGAAGCTAGGAAGTCTAGCGAAACGTTGGGTCGGAATAGCGAAATAACTTTGTTTTACTACTACCTACTGGTCAGAAAAGCCTATATACGCACAATTATCCAATTTAAACTTACCGAAAAATAGATACATACAAAAAAGGAGCATATTGAAAGAAAATATCATAAAGTAGACATATCATTAAAAAATTTATAATGCATACGCATGCATATCGCATGGATATTTCATGTATATATACATACAAATTATACAAACCGAAAACTCATAAACTATACATATTTTTCATGCATATAGAATTCATAATTTTTTGTGAACAACATTTATTTATTTTCACAAATCATGCTCTGTACGCACTTTTCCATGCACACAACATGCATAATTCGTGTATCAATACATTTGATTTCAACTGGGTCAGTTACCACTGTGCATTGGTAAATAAGAGATGAGGAGATATATTTGTTCTGCCGTATCTCGGACTATGAAGGCATAAAATTTCTCACTTAACTGTTTAATGCAGTACTAATAACTCGCCTACCATACCAGGGTTCTCGGGTTCTAACCCTAGTCCGAAAAAATTTTTAATTAGTAAAAACCCAATTATTGTTTTTTTTTTTTTTTAAACAGTGGTCACCTCTCGGCAGTGGGCGGCATACCCTCCGAGTGTAATTCTGCCATGAAAAAGCTTCTCACAATAAATGCATTCGCCGTTCGGAGCCGGCATAAAATTGTAGGTCCACCCAATTTGTAGAAAAAGTTAAGGAGCACGCCTCGAATTGGGAGAGAAGCTCGTCCATAAAACTCGTCAGGGTTATAAATGCGCCAATGTATTATTATATTATAATAAATGGATTTATACCCCCTCAATGGAAAGTCGCTCAGATGAAAATGATTCTGAAACCAGGAAAAATAGAATGGAAGAAAAAAACATTTTTATAAATTTTTAAAACTTAATGTCTTAATCGAAATTTTTATTCTTTAGAAAAAATTGTTTAGATTTGCCACATTTTTTTACTTTTTTTTGAAGTTGCCACCTATGTATTTAAAAAAAAATATTTTTGGCTTTTTTTTAATTTTCTTCATTTTTTTTATAGTTTGTTTTTTATTTAGAAAAAAAAAATTTAATAGAGTTGCTACATTTTTGCATACAGTTTTATTGCAGAGGTGCTACCTAGTTGAAAAAAAAAATTATTCAAGAAAAGCAATCGCAAAATTCGTGGTTTTTATTTAGAGAAAAAATTAAAATAGTTGCCACATTTTTACATAAACAGTTTTTTGGCAGAGTTGCCTGCTGCCCATCGTCTCAAAAGTTATTTTCCTTAATAGAATCCTACCCATAGTAGCAGGCGTAAAATTATACCTAATCAACAGTTTGGCTTCAGAAGAGGACAGGGAACAATTGAACAAGTACATAGACTTACCGAGAAAATATACTCTGCCTTTGAGCAAAAACAAATACTGTACAGCTGCCGTTCTACATAGACATCTTCCAAGGTATGATAAAATATAATATAAAACAAGTAAGGAAGCCTAAGTTCGAGTGGAATCGAACATTAGATACTCAGCTGTACGCTTTCATTGTTTGTTTGCATTTGCTAGAAACACGGTGTACTTTATATAAAGCGAGTGATGAATAAAGTGGGCGTAGTCACGCCCATTTTCAAAATTTGTATCAATCATCCAAATAAGCATATAAATATTATTGTTAGTGCAAAATTGCATCCCTCTATGACTTTTAGTTACAAAGACTTCACGTTACAAATTCCAAAAGGGTGTTCCAGAAATATCTTTGTTAAAAAGTAGGCGTGGTCATAAACCGATTTCAATACATTTTTGCGTGTCTATTAACACATGTTATAAAAGTGTATAAACCAAGTTTCGTCATAATATCTCATTTATTTGCCGAGTAATAGGCTCGTAGATTCCTTTGTATAAAAAGAGGCGGTGCCACGCCCATTTTCCAAACTTTTTGTGTTTTTTGTTTTATGTCCATAGTTGGACTCATGCGACAAAATTTCAGTGATAGATATTTATATTTGACAGAGATATGGCTTAAAATGTTTTTACTAGGTCACTTTATAATATGCACTTGCCTGCTGATACTCAGCTGATATATTGCTATAACAGCATTATTAAAAGTATTTGCAATTAATTTCTGTTATTAAAATAACATTATTGCATATTCCATTAAATATATAGCAATCATGCTTACCCTTCTCTTTCCATTTTTTTAAAGCAAAAATTGCAGACACAAATTTTCTGTTGCCGATTATTCAAGCAAACTGCACGGTTGATGTGTCAAACGAACATTTGACTTTTGCAGGTGTTGCCACAAACACGCGAAGAACGTGATACTTGCAACACTGCGGTTCTGATTGCCGTCGCGAACGTACCCATACACATATATAAAAGTGGGCGTGGCCGTCAAGCGATTTTAACTATTTTCCGTCCAAATATTTGCCTAAGTAAATAAATCACGCACACCAAATTTCATCGACATATCTTCAGTGGTTTCTGAGTTATGATATATAAAACTTTCAATGTTTGACCCTTAATAAGTGGGCGTGGCACCGCCCATTTTCCAAAATTTCATCAAATTTCCTGAGCTCAACATGTGGGTAAATTTCATCGCTCTAGCTATATTAGTGGCTGAGATACCAAATTTCCGATTTTTTCTATATAGGAAAAGTGGACGTGGTCATGGTCCGATTTCGCCCAAATTTTCAATACCAACCGTCCCAGTCTCGATGCCAACTTGCATTTCAAATTTTATCAAAATATGTCAATTTTTGCGCGAGCTAGAGTGTTTACAGACGGACGGACGGACATGGCTCAATCGATTTCTCTTTTCACCCTGATCATTTTGATATATATAAGTCTATATCTATCTCGATTATTTCATTATGTTACAATCCACCGTTATGTGATTAAAACTATAATACTCTGTGTACTAGTACAGCTGAGTATAAAAATACTCTCCCTACAAATTACTTTCTATTTATACAATCTTATCTGAAAAACCGTTACTTTTTCGTCAAACAAGGGTGGAGCAGTCTGAGCTGTACGAAAGCTTAGCAGACGTCCCGAAATGCAGTGTAATGGGTCGAATACTATTCCTACTTCACACATATGAGCTCCCAATAGCAGAAGGAGTCACATTCGGCACTGAAAATTAGGTATGGGCACCTCCCATACAAAATTTTCCTTTATTTTGCAATCCCTTGAAATATTTGTACACTCAACGGATAAACAATCTAGGTCTTGGTAAAGCAGGAATGGGCACCTCCCTCTCATACAAACTGAAATTTCACAGCGAATATCTCTTGAAATATTTGTAGAAGGGTACTGAAAATTGGTGTGAGGGCATATGAGATAACTATTTAAACGGGTAAAAACGCTGTCTTAGTAGAGCAGGGATGGGGATCTCCCATACAAAGTTTTTCTTTATTTCGTAATATCTCTTGAAGTATTTGTAGTAGAGTACTGGAAATTGGCGTGAAGGAATACTACATAATTATTTACTAAACGGATAAAAACGCTAGGCCTTGGTGAAGCAGGGATGGGCACCTTCCATACAAACTGAAATTTTCACAGCGAATATCTGTTGAAATATTTGTAGTAGAGTACTGAAAATTTGTGTGGCGGCATATGAGATAATTGCGTACTCAGCCGATAAAACCGCTAGATCTTGGTAATGCAGGGATGGGCACCCCCCATACAAACTTAAACTGTCACAGCGAATATCTCTTAAAATATTTATAGTAGAGTATTGAAAATTGGCGTGGAGGGATATGAGGTAATTACATACTCAACAGATGAAAGCGATAGTTCATGGTAAAGTAGGGATGGGCACCTCCCATAAAAACTGAAATTTTCACAGCGAAAATCTCTTGAAACATTTGTAGTAGTGCTGAAAATTTGTGTGTAAGCATAAGAGATAATTACGTACTCAACGGATATAAGCTAGGTATTGGTAAAGAAGGGATGGGCATCTCCCATACAAACTGAAACTTTCACCACGGAAATCTCTTGAAATATTTATAGTAGAGATTGGTGTGGGGCATATTATATACATAATTACTTACTCAACGGATGAAAGCGATAGGTCTTGGTAAAGCATGGATGGTGAAAATTGGTGTGAGGGCATACGGATAAAAAAAATAAGAAAACTATCCTTGACGTCAAGAATTATATTTTTCTGTGTAGATTTTTAGAAAAAACTCAATATGGTAATATTTTCAAAAGCATGTGGTGTGAAACCCGCGGGTAACCTCTAGTGGTGTTGATATACCGCAAAGTGACGTAACAAGGTACCTTGGTATGCACCTCGACAGGAAACTAACATGGAGAACCCACATATTCACCAAACGAAAAGCTCTTGGAATAAAACTAAGGAATATTTATTGGCTTATGAATGGGAACTCCCAACTATCAATCGACAACAAACTCCTGGTTCACTCAGCCATCATTAAACCCATTTGGACCTATGGCATACAGCTGTGGGGAACCTCAGCAAACTCAAATATAGAAATTCTCCAAAGATTCCAATCGAAGACCCTTAGAATGATTGTAAATGCACCTTGCTACGTCACGAACGACCAACTACATCGTAACCTAAATATACCTACTATTAGAGATGAGAGAAACTGCGATTTTTCGATATCTGTGATTTCGGTGATTGCTATTTTTAAATCACTGCGATTTTAAACTGCTATTGCGATTGCATGGACTGCTATAAAATCATCAGTTACCGGTAGAGATTAATTTTGCGTTTTCTGAGCGATATAACCTGTCTTCATTTTATGTTAACAAAATGATAGCAATAACAACGTATTCCGCAGTAATTTCGCTGTTTGTAAACATTTTTCAAAGATAAATTGTAAGTTCAATAATTATTTTTTTTTTATATTTCTATATACGTATGTGGTCTGCTCAAAAGTATAAACAAAAAAAATTTATAATGCTTTTGCGATTGCGATTCACATAGGTGAACTGCTTACTTGGTACATCGATAGCAGTTCCCAATATTTTGAAAAAGTGATCGCAATTGCGAATTGCGATTTTTTATTCACAGTGAAAAAATCACCGTTTGCGATATATCGCTCATCACTACCTACTATCGCTCAAGAAAAAAAGTATGGTGCATCATACAAAACAGACTATTAACTCACCACAACCTACTCGTTCTAGCCCTGACGGCAAGACCAACTAATTTCGCACGCCTTAACCCTAGTTCGGCCGACGATTTTTACAACTCATTTCGGCCGAAGCAGTCACCCGGGTGACCATATTTAAAAGTTTTAAAGTTCAGATGTAAATGGAGGGTAGTAAAGAAAAAATGTCTGAAAAATTGCGAAATAAGTGAAATTAAGTGAAAATAGGCATCTGAAAAGATTAAAAGCTGATTATTTTTACTGTTCATTTTGGTACAATTGTTTAAAACTTAATTCAGTTACTTTAAATTGTTGAAAATGGCCAGCTCTAAGCGTGTAAAATACGAGGACGCAATCAGTTCAACCAATAAAGATAAAAATGCAGACTGTAGGATTGAAATTGAGCGGTTTGTAGCCATAACCGACTGCAGAACACCGTTAATCGAAGGTAAGTATGCTATTTCTGATGAAATGTGTACTGGATATTTATACTATATAGAACATTGACGGGAGCGGATATTGAGAAGTTGTTCGAGGAGGATGACCATGATGTTAAATTTGGCAATGACAACGATGTTGAAGATGACAAAACTGACAATATTGAATTCTATGGAATTTTATTGCATAGCTTGTGGAGTTCATAAGTCCAGCATGGAGGCGATTGATGACCTATGGACTTCTTATTCATTTCAACTCTACCATTTAGAGAAACTTTCCATTTCGTGATCGAGTGTCGTTCCGTCAATGTATCCCGTCAAAGCCAGCAAAATATGGCATACAAATATTTTGTATTTAGGCCAGCAACCTATCTAAAAGGACTTGCTCGTTAATTGGCCACTGGAGCTATAAGCCGCCACGCATCAAACCCTCGTATCCTGCAGCATTATCACGCACATACCTACCGATATGCAGCCTGTTTTGAATACTCGTTTATCTCCGTCCATCGCATAAGAAACGCGAATTGAGCACCGTGATGAAACTGGTCAAATGGCAATCAAAGGCAGGTGTCATGTTTGTCGGCATGTGAACGAAAGACAACGGAACTCCCGAAAAGTTTGCTTAGTTTGTAAACGGCCAGGGTGCCAGGAGTGCATTCAATCAATTGTCAAATGTGTTGAGTGCAGGAAATAATCATATGCCAACATTTTCATTTGTATGTATGTATATTACGTTTGAATTTACCCGTGGTCACCCAGGTGACTACGTCGGCCAGAATAAGAATATAAGATCTCAAACTGTAACAGTGTTCTATGGATTAAATCTTAAAACTTTATTTCGTGTTTTTTCTGCTCAAAATTAACAACTTTAAGATGTCATGGAACACAAGGTAATAGAATTTATTAAAAATATGTTTTTTTTGTGCGAAAAATGTGAAATAGTCACCCAGGTGACTCGTCGGCCGAACTAGGGTTAAAAGAAAATCAATTACAGATGTTTATTGATCGACTGCAATAAATGAACTACTGAAAGCAGTCCATACGTGCCGACCAAGTTTATTAAGTTATTAATTACTAATTACTTTTAACGAACTACGAAATTTTTAGATGTATTTTATTTATACAGGTGCAAAAATATATTGGAAGCTAAAAAAAAAACAAAAACAAAAAAACAATTAATATATGTATGTATATATATTACGTTTAGAGTAAAAATACAATTTTTATTTATACAAACCGTATGATTATTACCGCAGGCGAAGTCCACTATTTGTACGTTTTCTACTGGTGTTACATGTCCCTCCTTGTTTTTCTCAATATAAAGTAATACTTTCTTTGGGGTTGTTTCAAAATGGAATGATAGCTTGTTTGCGTTTACAAAATACTTTGCATCTGTATTATGTCCTAACTGTCCGTATTCTGGTAACCCGAATGTATGCAAATTACCTTTGATATCCAAAATTGCTGAGAACTCGGCTCCACAACCAATACGAATAATTTGGGGTCCACGATAGTTTATTGGAGTTGGGAAGTTGACTACAGCCTGAGTACTACCAACACCACATTGACCAGACTTATTTTCTCCACATGCATAAACTCTACCTGTATCAGTCAAAAAGAGCGAATGGTGGCGACCACATGCCACCTGCACAAAATTAAATTTATCCAGCCCTGGAATCAAAGTAGGTTTTTCACATATCTTTACATCAGGTAACCCCAATTGACCTGAGGGATTACGACCAAATGCCATCGCCTTATGATCCATGTTAATAAGCAACGTATGAGCAGAACTTGGACCGCTTGCACAATAGCGATACTGAAAGATTACTGAGTTAAAATTATTGATTAAATTGAAGAACATAACGAACCTTTTCGTAGGTAAATCGATGAAAATTATAAAGATTAGGCCGCACTTTAACAACATTTTTGCGATCCCGCTTTCCAGTCAAATCCCACGTTACCATGCCAGCAATTAACAACTGACCCGGAGTGTTTTCTAGAGATGCGAGTACATCGTCCGGTAATTTACATGTAGGTTCTACATCATCGTTGGGAATCGGAATTTCCACTTGCTGTGATGTAGATTGACCCTCGCCACTAGAACCATCGCTAAACTCATCTTCGAAATCATGTGCTTTAGGACGACGCTTGTTGGGACCTGCACTGTTTCCTCCAACTTTTCGTTTTGCAGACATAATTCCAAATTTTTGCCAGTTTTTACTTTAATACTGCGGTAATACTAGGGTTAAAATAGTGAAAACGGAGCAATGATATAAATATATACATACATATGGATTTCTCAATTTCAGTGTAAACATTTGCTACATAGCCAAAGAGGAAGAAAAACACGTGGGAAAATTTTTCAATACCTCCCAACACAAAAAACTAACAAGTAAAGGATAGCGCCCAGTGAGCTAGAAAAAACTTGGGCTTGGTAAGGCTTATTGCGGTGATATAATTTTTTTGGAGGACAATAGTTTGCGGGGAGCTAGAACCATTCTTTTTATACTCAGCTGTACTAGTACACAGAGTATTATAATTTTGATTTGCAAACGGTGGTTTGTAACAACATGAAACAATCGAGATAGATATGGACTTATATATATACATAGTTACAAATATCAAAATAATCAGGGCGAAAAGAGATATCGATTGAGCCATGTCCGTCCGTCTGTACGCACTCTAACTCGCGCAAAAATTGAAATATTTTGATGAAATTTGGAATGCAAGACTGGGGCGGTTGGTATTAAAAATGGGCGAAATCGGACCACGCCCACTTTTCCTATATAGTGATAAGATTTCACCCACGTAATGAGCTGTGGCCATTATAAAGAAATATGGTGAAATTTTCGAAATTGAAAGTTGTATATGTTACTACCCGGCCAAGCTTTGCTTCTGCCCACTTTCTATTATCTATATATTAATACGCTAACAGGTCCGCGACCTTTTGACGATTCTACTGAACCGATTTTAAAAGTTAGACCGTCATTAGAAAGGGAATTCCCTAGAATATGTCCATTTCGATTTTTATTAAAATCGGTTGGAAAATATTTGCACAATCGCCGTTGGAAAATTTCTGTGTAATTGTTGTTGCAGGAAATTCCTATGTTATTGTTATTGCAAAACAACTACCTATAATATTTTTTGTTGCCTGCTCTTAGAAGTAATAAATGGGCTGTATACAAACTAAAACAAAAAAAGCAGTGCCATCCAAACTAAGGTAAAAAAAATAATTTTTTATGAAAAATTTTAATTAATTAAAAATACAATGTGCTTGAACTACAAATGGGGTTTGAATGAAATAAAAATAAATTTTAATACAAAATATCATAAAGTTAAAAATATTTTTGCATTCTGGAGTAACTAAACTACTAGAAAACTGTCGATAAGTTGGAAGTGTCTAGAAACCGCACTATCCTCGGACTGCAGACCTCAGCAAAAGTCAGATAAGTTTAAAAAAATGAAGGAAAAAATATACATTTTCAAAAGTTTTCCCTCTTCATGCTCCTCCCTTTTTCTTCGTATTAGTCTTCCACTCCCTTTCCCTCCACTATTCCCTTTCTCTTTCATTTCCGCTTCCGTTTCCCCTTTCCTTTCCCGTCACATTTCCGCTTCCCTTTTTCTACCGCTCCCCCTTACTACTCCTTTTCTCCCTTCTCCCTTTCATTGCCCCTTTTATTTCTTCTCTTATTCCGTCTTACTGTCTCGCTCCACATCCTCTTCATTCCATTTTCATTATATTCTCCATCTCCTTTTCCGTCCCTTTACCTTTGCCTTCCGCATTCTCATTAGCCTTCCCCTTTTCCTTTCCCTAGGGAACCGGGTTTGTCATAACATAGCATTTGATGTCATCGTTGGCTTAGGAATAGTAACGGGTACAGCTCGATATGAAAGTTCTGATCAAAATATTTCATTTGATACCAATATCAGTGATAAATATCCCGGTGTCATCCGTGTCCACGTTTTGAACCAAATCAGGGAACCCGATCTAGGAATCACAAATAGCTAATCCCTGCCCAACACCCTGCATTTGATACCAATATAACATAGAAATATTCCGGCCCCCAGCGGGTTAGTGTGCTTAGAATATATCCGTGGTAAGGAATGCCTGTCATAAGAGGCGACTAAAATCCACCGGCCTAGAAGGTTGATTATGACCAAAAGAAAAAAAAAATGGTTCGCACGACAGTCGGGCTAGTGTCAGAAGGGACTAGTACCCGAGCGTAACGGATTTATCCGGCAAAGGACGACAGGACATCCCCTACACTCCTCAAAACCTTCGGGGAGTGTCTTGGTGGCCACAACAACAACATAATAACAAATATTATGGGGTCTTTCGGGTCCACTTTTTGGGCCGTAACTGAGGACACGACCTAGGAATCATAATGAGTGTGGCTCTATGCTCTGCTCAACACCATTCATTTCATACCAATGTCCCTGAGAAGTATCCCGGTGTTAGCACCCGGATGAGCGAGCTTATCGTGGGCTGGCATTTTTTCGCAGGTCTTTCCAAGGGAAATAAAAAGTAAAAAAAAAAATGTGGAAAAATTAAACTTTTCAGAAGTTTGCCCCTGAGCCCCTGTATATTAAATTTCATGAAAATTGTTTAAGCTGTTTGCGAGATCCAGAACCAAAGTAAATCCGTCTCGCTTAGCAGCGATACCTTTATCTCTTCATGTCCTTCTCCGTTTCTTCTATGTCTTAGACTTCCATTACCTTTCCCTTTCCCTACTCTTTATTTTTTCCTCTCTCTTTCATATCCGTTTCCTTTTTCTTTTCCTTTCCCTTACCCCTCCTTTTTCTCGACCCTTCCTATTCGTTTACTCTTACACTCTCTCGATCTCTCTACCTCCCATTCCCTCTTTCATTCCATTTTCAATACATTTCATTTGATACCAATATTGCATAGAAGCATAGAAACATTCGAGGGTCATCCGGGTCCACGTTTTAACCCATATCTGGAGACCCGGCCTAGGTATCACAAGTAAAAGAGTTCTATGTTGAAGTCCTCATCAATAGCTTTCATTTGAAACATCCGACGTTCACCCAGATCCACGTGTTTACCCATGTTTGGGGACTCAACCTAGGTACCACAAATTCTGTGTTGAAGTCCTCATCAAGACCTTTTATTTAATACCAATATCGCTCAGAAATATTCGAGGGTCATCCGCATCTACGTTTTTACCCATGTTTGAGGACCCGGCTTAGGCATCACAAATAAAAGGGTTCAATGTTGAAGTCCTCATCAATACCTTTCATTTGACCAATATTACCTAGAAACATTCGAGGGTCATCCGGGTCCACGTTTTGAGACTACATTGAAGTTACTCAATGCATTTTTGTTCAATAAAAACCAAAATTGAAGATGATACTTGTTTTTTAAAAGCGAGGACATGTATTTCCGAATACTTTTGTGAGGCACTATATGCGCACGAGCACACTATCGTTCGCACAACAAATCAAGACAGCTGTTTTGTGTGTTGCTTATTCGCTGTCTGAACAACGACTGATTTGAAGAGCGTAAGAATGCGTGTATGAACTAATTTGCCCGTGCGGGACAGTTTTGCCTGTCGCTGTTCTAATCATATCGGTATATATTTTGGTGGGTCTAACTCTCAATACAATTTACTCTTTTTCAATGCAACTTACGCTTTCTCATTAAAAATTTCGTTTTCTCATTTTGAATTTACGCTTTCCCATTTTGGTTTATACTTTCTCATTACAATCTTACATTTTCTCATTTTAAACTTCAAAAGGTGTTCAGATATACACATTTTGGGGTATAATATAATAATATAATACAATGGCGCTATTATAACTCTGACTCTGGGGTATAATATAATAATATAATACAATGGCGCTATTATAACTCTGACGAGTTTTATGGCCGAGCTTCTCTCCCAATTTGAGGTGTGCTCCTTTTTGTTTTTCCTACTAATTGGGTGGACCTACAGTTTTATGCCGGCTCCGAACGGCGAATGCATTTTTTGTGAGAAGCTTTTTCATGGCAGAAATACTCTCGGAGGGTATGCCGCCCACTGCCGAGAGGTGACCGCTGCTCTTAAAAATCCAATAATTGGATTTTTACTAATTAGAAAAATTTTTTGGTGTTTTTCTCGGACCGTGGTTTGAACCCGAGACCTCTGGCATAGCAGGCGAGCACTCTACCCACTGCACCACATGGTGCATTTAAACAGCTAAGGACATGAAGCTTTGAAGTTTTGTTCAAGGCTGCAAAATAACGTTATTTTTAACAATAAACAAAAAAAATTTTGTTTCTGTTGACATATTCGATTTTATAAACGTAAAAAGCATAACAAAATCCATTTCGTTTCAACTGTGAACAATGATGAACAAAATGTTTTTTGTTTTGATAATTATCAAAACAATTATTTCAAAAAAATATAGTTTCAAATTTAAACAAAAAAATTTACTTTTCAATAATTTCGTTTTCTATGAAGAAAAGAAATTTTACATATGTTTGTATGTATGTACATACGTACATGAATAAAAACAAATACAATTTTTGTTAATTTTTTTTGTTATCAACGAAACAAAATTATTCTGATTAAAGGTTTATTGATAATTTTTGAAACGAAAAATTTTGTTTCTGATAATTAGCAAAACAAAATAATTTTTGGATGTTTTTTATTGATATTTTTTGAAACAAAATTATTTTGTTCATTTCGTTGAGCAGCCTTGGTTTTGTTACCCATATTGACCCAAATAAGGTTACCGAAAATTTTCAAGATCGGACCACTATTACATATAGCTCCGATACAACCGATTGTTCATATATAGACATTCTAGTGTACATTGTCTCAATTTAAATAGCTAAGACACCATTATTTCTAATAAATCTTTCCATAAATAACCCACAGAATTGAAATTAAACTAAATCAGGCTATGTACATAGGTAACTTTTCATTTCCCCATTCATGAAAGGTATGAAGTCTTCGGTACGGCCGAAGATAGCCGCGCTCTTGTTATTTTTTTACTCCAGAATAAAAATTGGTGTGAACTTTATTTTACTAGCTGGACCCGTCCGCATCTTGCGCAAAAAACAACAAAACATACGTGGCACCAGTCGTTATGATTTGTGCTGTTACGCCTATTTAAAAAAACTATATCGCAATCGTTGCGACTAATTTCATCCCATACATTTTTTTAATTTCCATTGAGTGAAATATATGCCGTATGGCATGGTAGGAAATGAAAAAAATCCTACAGCCTTATTAAAAAGTCCAGGGTACTAATTTTTTTCGAGATGTTAAAATCAACAATTTTCTACTAATATATGTACAAAAATTTGTCATGGACGTACGGCTTAGAATATCCGAAAGGGTTAACTGCGAAGAAAGACGCATTAGCATTAATATTGACAAAGAAAAATAAAAAATCTAATACGTCTTTCTTTCCTAAAAAATATTTAAATGTGTCTTCCTTTATAGTAAAAAAATAGAGCGTCTTTCTTCGTTATCAAAAAAAATAAAGTCTTTCTTTCGAAAAATATTTTTAATGCGTCTTTCTTTGAAAGAAAAAAAGTTGGCGTCTTCTTCCTCAACAAAACAGTTTGTGTCTTTTTTCTTCTATAGCGACGAAATGGTTTTATTACATCTGTTATAAATTTTTTTTTGTGCATACAATGAGAAAAACTACGAATCAAATTAATATGAATAAATTTTTCATATGATCACCCCTAATATATATTTTCCGCGATCAAATTTAAAGGTTTTAAAACGCGACGTTCGTGGCGAAATTACTGACGCATAAAAGCAGACGATCGTTTGTTTCTCTATCTGAACGCATCTTTTCCGTAATTTAGAATCTCAGTAAACAGAAAATGATAAGATTTTAATGGTTTTGAAATTGCTGACTTTACCGTTCTCCATAATTTTATGACATCATATGATCTAAAGATCTATGGTGAAATACGACGAATTCACCAAAATCCGGGGGAAGTATGGTGAGTTCACAATGTAAAAACCTCACTGGATAAACCTTGTAAACAACGGATTCAAAATTTAGTTGAATTCTGGAAATGTAAGCCTATTACGATAAAGATACTTAAGGTGAGTCTTTGAGGCTCACTTTCGGTTTTTCGTTACAATTTTATACGATTGCAAAAAAATGTTTAAAATAAATAAATAGCCCAAAGATCAAAATTATTTCATAATTTATGAACACAAATGGAGTAATACCCAAAATTTCAAGCAGAAAGCTTTTTTGGTTTAGGAAAAATTCGCTTTTAAACTTTAAAGTGAGACTGAGAGGCTCACTTTAGAGGGTTAGGGTTAAGCCACCATAACAAGTGGTATCAATCAAAAATTAAGCACAGAAATATACAGTAGGCTTGCCAGAAGACGTCTAAATGAAGCAAATTGCTTTGGGGGCATTTCCAGGGAGAAGGCACTCCTGTCAAGAAAATATATCTTAAAGACTCGCCAAAGTTCACAATGAAAAATGCATAAATTTTTTGAAAAATATTTTGTAGATAGACGAAACCAAGATAAATGGATGGCAGAGTGTATGTTCATCGCCTCAAAAGCCAAGAATACGATCCAAGGTTCACCCAGAAGACAATCAAGCCTGGAGGCGGAAATATAGTGGTTTGGGGAGCATGGTATAGCGCCGCTCGTAATGATAAACGGCGAAATGGATAAATTGCAGTATTTAAATATCTTAAAAAATAATATTGAGCCGTTTTCCTTTGAAAAACTGCCAGTAAAGTAGAGGTTTATGCAAAGCAACGACCCCAAACCCTTCTCTAAGATAGTAAAAAGTTGATTCAGTGCGGAGAAAAGAGTCCCGACCTAAATTCGATAGAAAACCTGTGGATTGATGTCAAGGTTTCAATAGCGGTGCAAAATAATAAAAATTTAGATGAACTTTCGTTCAACAAGCTTAGTATGCTATACCCCCAGTATAGTGCCAAAAAATCGTGGAGGATATGGGCCGCAGGTGCGAAGCAGTCATCAGTAGCAGGGTTCGGAAATTCTCATTTATGATTACTCATTTTCATTCATTTGAGAGAATTTTCACGAGCGAGAATATTTCAAATTATTTTTTTCGTTCATTTATCACGAGTGAGAAATGCAAAAAAAAATTATGCTTCTCACTCGCGATAAGTGAACAAAAAAAAAAATTTCATATTTTTCACTCACGAGCGAAAAAAAAAAACCAAAATTTCTCACTCACATCTGATAAAACCGAACTAAGCCGGCTTCGGCTGTTCACATATGAGAAAAGCAATGCGAGAAATACTGATCGCGAGCAGTATTTTAGCGTTCACGAAAAGATTTTCTCATGGACATTTTTCAGCTGCGTTGTATGGAAGGAAATGCAAGCAGATTTTCGCAGTTGCCTTATCCAGGCATTTGTGCGTACCAGTGAACTGCACAAGCAGATTGAATTTTCAAGCAGAAACAAACAAACAAGCAAGCAACGAAAACAAACAATCCAAGCGCTGCTTGTAACCTAACAATCACAAGCGCGCTTGGGATTGTTTGCATTTTTTCAATCTAAGCGCTGCTTAGTTTGTTTAAAAGCAAGCAAGCTCTTGCTTGTTTGTTTAAAAACAAACCAAGCTAGCGGTTGCTTGAAAAATAAAATTCAAGCATTTTCAAGCAAATTTCAATCAAAAGCAAGCAAGGAGGAGATTTTCAATCAGATTTCAAGCGTTCATTTCGCTTTCCCAAAAGGAGTTTTTAACGAAATCTTTCAAGCATTGAGGAATAGGCGCACAGAAATGGAGATGAACTCAATTCTACCAGTATTTTTCTGCAGATAATTGTAAGAAAATAAAGGACAAAGCCCTTTGTACATATTTAAGCATGCATATACCCTGCAAAAAATGCTTATTGTTGACAAATCAGGTCTAAAAAAGGGGTATGCTGGCAGCACTGCTTCTGCTATGCACTCACTCTGTCTATTCCTAACGTTCTAATACATGACATCAACAAAAGATTATCAGCCTTATTTTAAGCCTTACGCCAAACAAATTTGCTACCTTTATAATTTTCTGGCCTTAATTCGAATGCCTTTAAATGTGCTGTTTAATTCTTAAATAAGGCTAAAATATTTTAGTGGGTATGTCCGCAAATTTTGCGACCAGCAGTTTTTATATGTATGTAAATGGTCTTGTCGTCGAAATGTTCAACAAACAAAAGAAAATTTGTATGTATGCACATACATACATACATGTATGTTTATGAGTACGACATTGAAATTCCCAAAGGAACTAAGAAATTATGGAAACAAATAACTAGCGGGAATGTGACAAAAATGCAAGTAGCTTACTTGTCATTAGATTCTCACCAGCTCGTAAGTGGTCAATTGAGTAATCATTCCAATGAAACTACTGCTGTATGTAGTATTATTATAAGCAAATTCACCTTTAAAACATGGAATTTAAAGAAAATCTGCCATCATTGTACCTGAAAGAGTAGGCGCGCAGAAATGGAAGATTAACTCAAATCTGTAGTGAGTTTCTGTAACTCATATCGATCAATGTTCTCTACTGAAATAGTCGATTTGACGTCATCATGACGTCATTCTCGATGCATGCGTTTCTGTATGAAAATGAGTCCAATGGATCGATAGAACTGACAAATCAGCTGATATGTTCCATTCCAATTCAGTAGGAATGATCGATTAAAGGTGTTTCTGTAAGCAAAATAGTCGATATATTATCTATCAATATACTCGCCAAATTTTTAAACGGTGAGAAAGCTTTCACCGGTCGAAAAAATGGACAAAACAGCCGAATTCAGCCAGAATGTGAGTATATTTTAATTAAAACAAATTATTTATATATATATGTACATACTATATATTAATGAATATACATTTAAATATATTTAATATATATTTAAAGGATTTGTAGAGTCTCTTAAGGAGCGTCTTTGTACTTCCAAAATGCACACATACACACGTTTCTGCCTGTACATGCGCATTGTCGCTTGTCAAATTAGAAATAGGTCTATATTTGCGGCAGCGACAAATGCAACCCTTCTGCCGTGAAGTCGTGCTGGCGTTAAAATGTGTGCGCCCATAAGAACGTGTGCATTTTACTTTTGACAGCTGGCTGCTTTTCGCTCGCCGGTTCGAATGTGCTTAGAGCATTACATTTATTTTGGCGTTTAAGTTCTCGATTGGCGTTTCATTTCCTACACTGTTCCGAATTTTATCGATTAATGCTTGTAGAAACACTCGCTATCGATCAATAGAGAAGTTTTGATAGAATCGACGTGACGTCATCAAAATAGACAAATCCACTCGATTTCTTACAGAAACTCACTACTGATCTAGTATTTTTCTGCAGATAATTGTAAGAAAATAAAGGACAAAGCCTTTTGTACATATTTAAGCATCATATACCCTGTAAAAATGCTTATTGTTGACAAATCAGGTCTATAAAAGGAGTATGCTGGCAGCACTGCTTCTGCTATGCACTCACTCTGTCTACTCCTAACTTTCTAATACATGACTTCAACAAAAGAACATCAGCCTTATTTTAAGCCTTACGCCAAAAAAATTTGCTACCTTTATAATTTTCTGGTCTTATTTCGGAAGCCTTTAAATGTGCTGTTTAATTCTTAAATAAGGCTAAAATATTTTAGTGGGTATGTCCGCAAATTTTGCGACCAGCAGTTTTTATATGTAAATGGTCTTGTCGTCGAAATGTTCAACAAATAAAAGAAAATTTGTATGTATGCACATATGTATGTACATATGCATGAGTGTGTTTTTATGAGCAGAGTGGAATGTCCAGCGAACTTAAATATACCCTGCAAAAATGCGATTTCTCGGGACGTGTCCGGGATCAATCGCAAGGGAGCATGCGACTAATACAAGTTTACATCCCTTTATATGGAGCGAATTGATCGTATTTATTCGAGCATGTCCTTTGAAGAGACTAATTGTTCAATTTGTATGCCCGAACTGGTACAAATGTAGATTAATCGCTTTCAGCCAAGGCTATTTTTTATGAAAATGTCTAAAATTTATAAATTGTTATATATGTATATTAGAAGAAAGTTTATTCAATTAGCTTTTATCGTGTAGTTTTTTAAATAGTCAGTATTGAGTTTATAATTGTAATTGATTTTTCCCGTTCGGTCGGTCGGTATGAAAGGTATTAATTTACATTTATACCCGTTCGGGATGAATTGTGGACTGATTGTTCCCGAAAGAGATCAATCCGGGATAAATCTCTATCGGGATTATTCGAACATTTTTTTGCAGGGATATGTATTTTGGTTTATTACAAAAGTAGGTAGAATGCCATACATGTATATACATACATATGCATATTTCAGTTTGTTACAAAAGTAGGTATAGAATACGAAAAGGTTAGAATCATGACGCCTATGCAAATAGAGGGTAATTACACAAGGCCATTCATATGTACATATTTACATACAAAAATATTTTCCTTTGTTGACAAAAGGATAAAATACTGATGCGTATAGAAAACAGAATGTAGATACATACATGTATGTACATTAGAGTGGCCCTTATTTTCGAAAGTCGGAAATTTGCAGGTGTTACCCCCTGATATGTTCTTGTTTAATAAAAAAATAATACCCTGAAAATTTTGGCCCGATTGAACAACTCTAACCCGTGCCACAGCCAGTTGAAGTTGAAAAATTAACAACATCACTTTTAGTAAGCGCTTCTTTTGGCTATGCCGCGATAAATATATGAATGTGCGTAGGTATACCCGAAAACCCAACTGAGATGTTTACAAGTTTAAATTTGCATAAAATTAATCAAAATACTTTTATTATTTTACCGTTACAATTGCTTGAGTAGCAAGAATCGTAGAAGATGTATGTAAGTATGCAGATGACATTAAATTTTGGTTCTTACGTATAAAGCAACATAGTACAACAAAAAAATCAAACATTTCACTTAAGAGTTATGTATTAATTTAAAATCGTAGTCTATATTCTTTTCTTCCAATACAATAATTTTAAAACGTGCAACTGGGGAAATCAGTTAACTGAAGCACATGTCACACATAGGTAACTTTTTAGCACGTGTGAGACAAATTAGTTTTTTACAAACAGCAAAAGTGAGTATCTGTCGCCATTGCGAAAGTTTGTGTCCATATCATGGTCACTTTACGCGTAGTTACCGTTACTACCGTTTGAAAATGCTTCATAAATATAATATCGAGACGGTCTAGCACTATTCATGATAGAGTCCTCAATGTCGGTTTCCCATTCATCTTCCTCGAGTCATTTTTTAAGAATTACATTCGAGGAGGCACTTAGAATATTAAGTTTCCAATTTTCTACATTTGCACACCATTTTAGTTGAATTCTGATATAAAAAAAATAGTAGGAAAAGTCCCAAGTTGTCACAAAAATCACCTCCCTAAGGTCCCTGGACTGCGGTATTTAGGTTCTCTTGTCTGTGGATACCTATTAAAATTCTATGGCGAACAATTTTCTATAACTACATATTTAACCCTCTAACGACCTTCGAAATAATTATTTTTGCGGACTTTCTAAAAAGGAATAAAAGCGACCTCATCGTGGGGGTGTTAGAGGGTTAAAGTAGTCTACAAAGTTACAGCTATTGCAATTGTTTGGGGGTTTTACTATGTGGATATTGGCATTTCATCCTGTGTGAGAATTAGCTTACTCGAAAGTGCCGCTGCAAAGTGTTATAGAAAAAATACCCAAATTGCCAGCAGCAAACGCTGGCACAGTGAAATAACTTCCAAATAAAGTAACTCAAAAAAAAAAATGAAAAACTGCAAATATTTTCATACAAAATAAGACTTATTTCGTTATGAAATAACTCGCATTGTGTTGGAACTTATTTTATTTCCTTCTTTGGGAGTTATATCACTGCTCCGCAAACGCTTTCAATGGACTTTCTAGAAAATTAAAGTTCTGAATTGTATTTCTTATTTGTGTATGCATTATTATTTTTAAAATTTCCCATGTGTATACAATTACATGAAAAATATGCATTAAAAATTTTAATTTTCTTATTTTGTATGTGTATATATATGAGTAAATAAGGATCCATGACATTTCAGTACTTCAATATATAGAATATCAGTATATTTTGTATATAAATAATTTATTTGTGGAGTCTAATAAATAACAACCTTGCAATCTACTACAATTCAAAACTATAAGAGAATTCGTCCAATATAAACGTCCACCGAACCATATAACCCTTGGTTCATTATTTCAACACATTGTGGCACGGGTTAATGTTGACCAATCGTGGAAATATTAAACAGCGAACATTTTCTTCGTACATGAAACTATTTCAGGGGGTAACGTCTCAAAAAAGTAGAAAAAATTTTTTTCCATAGGCTTAAGGGCCACTCTAATGTGCAAACATACAAATTTTCTTTTGTTTTGGGTAGAATTTTGAACATTTCGACGACAAGACCATTTACATATAAAAACTGCTGGTCGCAAAATTTGCGGACATACCCACTAAAATATTTTAGCCTTATTTAAGAATTAAACAGCACATTTAAAGGCTTCCGAAATAAGACCAGAAAATTATAAAGGTAGCAAATTTGTTTGGCGTAAGGCTTAAAATAAGGCTGATGTTCTTTTGTTGAAGTCATGTATTAGAAAGTTAGGAGTAGACAGAGTGAGTGCATAGCAGAAGCAGTGCTGCCAGCATACTCCTTTTATAGACCTGATTTGTCAACAATAAGCATTTTTACAGGGTATATGATGCTTAAATATGTACAAAAGGCTTTGTCCTTTATTTTCTTACAATTATCTGCAGAAAAATACTAGATCAGATTTGAGTTAATCTTCCATTTCTGCGCGCCTACTCTTTCAGGTACAATGATGGCAGATTTTCTTTAAATTCCATGTTTTAAAGGTGAATTTGCTTATAATAATACTACATACAGCAGTAGTTTCATTGGAATGATTACTCAATTGACCACTTACGAGCTGGTGAGAATCTAATGACAATTAAGCTACTTGCATTTTTGTCACATTGCCGCTAGTTATTTGTTTCCATAATTTCTTAGTTCCTTTGGGAATTTCAATGCCGTACTCATAAATATACATGTATGTACATATGTGCATACATCCGAATTTTCTTTTGTATGTTTCGACGACAAGACCATTTACATATAAAAACTGCTGGTCGCAAAATTTGCGGACATACCCACTAAAATATTTTAGCCTTATTTAAGAATTAAACAGCACATTTAAAGGCATCCGAATTAAGGCCAGAAAATTATAAAGGTAGCAAATTTGTTTAGCGTAAGGCTTAAAATATGGCTGATATTCATTTGTTGATGTCATGTATTAGAAAGTTAGGAGTAGGCAGAGTGAGTGTATAGCAGAAGCAGTGCTGCCAGCATACTCCTTTTTTAGACTTGATTTGTGAACAATAAGCAACAAAATTTTTTTGCAGGGTATGTACTACATGCTTAAATATGTACAAAAGGCTTTGTCCTTTGTTTTCTTACAATTATCTGCAGAAAAAAAAACTGGCAGAATTGAGGTCACCTTCCATTTCTGTGCGCCTATTCCTCAATGCTTGAAAGATTTGGTTAAAAATCTCCTTTTGGGAAAGCGAAATGAACGCTTGAAATCTGATTGAAAATCTCCTCCAGCCTGCTTGCTTTTGATTGAAATTTGCTTGAAAATGCTTGAATTTTTTTTTCAAGCAAGCACCGCTTGGATTGCTTTTAAACAAACAAGCAATAGCTTGCTTGGAAATTTTTCAATCAGCTTGTTTCGCTTTTAAGCAGATTGAAAAAATTGTAAACAAGCTATTGCTTGTTTGTTTAAAAGCAAACCAAGCAAGAGAGAGATTGGAAAAAATTTCAAGCGCTTGAAAGGGCAAACAAGCTGCTTGTGCAGTTCACTGGTGCGTACATATGTATCTACATATTTATGTATGGTTGGGTGTATGCATACAAGGGAATCATGATTCAAATAAAGAAGATTGTGTATTCAGCGGTACCGCTATGCGTTCATCCAAAAGTTGACAGAATCAGCTGATTTAGTGACGTAGTAACATAAATTCTGTTTCACCTAGTTTCGTTTCCGGTTTTCTAATAACTAAAGATTGTGTGCGATAAATGTGAAATTTATATTAAAAAGCTATTTTAAATAAAGAAAAATGAAGTGCCGCGTATTTATTTGTGTGAATAATAGTTCAATAAAGGTATTTTTTGCCTGTTTGAATATTTTATTTCTCGTCGATAACGTAGTTGATGACGTACTAACCAAAATGAACCCAGTCTCACGGATGAATATTTTGCTGAATATGGCTGAGTGCACAATCTTCTTTATTTGAATCATGCAAGGGAATGGTTTGCATATGAACATATCTGTGCCCGCAAATTAAAGTAGCCTAACTCAAAATATGGACCAAAACCATTGGACCAATTCGGGTTTTTAAAAGGGGAAATAATGGATTTGTAGTGTTAGAGAAGGAATAGTTGTGAACCAGAAATCTTAAAGCAAGGTTAATTGCAAAAAATTGTCTTTTATAACTTAAGTGATTTTATTGGATGCAATTTTTACGAAAAGCAGAATTAACTCGAGTTAAGTTCTTTTATTGTGTCGAATTCTTCCCAATAAGGTTTTTATTTCCATTTAACTCGAGTTAAGTGTTTTTAAGCGTAGACCTACGTTCGAGTCGAAAACGACCCGAAACGATAATTTAAGTGGATATAACTAACTAAGTAGTGGAATTAGAAGTCTTAGAGTTTTCGACTTTTAATTTTTGTTTGAAATGAATGAAATAAAATAAAAATCGTTTCGCTAATCATTGTTGTTTATGCCTGAAAAAAATAATCCATAATCTTACGCCGCGGATCGTTTTCAACCCGAACTGAATTTGCGTTTTATTTTACCGAATACTGAAAAAGGCATGGTACTAGGGAAATCACCACAAGAAGCTTGGTTTATCCAGAATTGATTAGTGAAGATTCCCAGGCGAGAGGTTCAAAGCTATAACAGCTGGAACCGCCGAAAAAAGGGGCGCGGTAGCACTACTGTTTGATAGAAAATAGCTGGTAATTGTGATGGAATCGACATATAGAGTCATGTGCAAAATACATATGTTTATAAACCCAGTGATAAATCTTTATATTCGTTTGTTTTTTTTTTCGTTCAATTAAGGCATGACCATGAACCAAAAACTTGTGGTAAATTTTGTCAATGTTAGTATCACCTTGCATGAAGATTTAAAACATAGTATTAATAAAAGAGTTTTGGTTTTGGCCAGGACAGCAATCGCTATAAAAAACGACATGTTTAATATTGAATGGTAAAATATTTAAGTGTTTGAATAAGCACGATGCTATTCCATTGCCACCACAATTTGCAAGGGTCTAATGCCACATATAACACGTAGGTTGTCCGGAAAAACAGTCATGTACAGTTAAATAAAAAGTGTATAAAGCGTTTATAAAAATATTCAGAAGATCGCAAAAAGGTGTAGGAAGGCATATGCTAATCAGCACTATCTGACCCCGTGTCAGACTGACTATCGTTAAAAAATGAGTCCTTAATTGAGTCGTCGCTACTATAATCCATATTCAGAAAGTCTTCTTCCTCCATGTTACCAGGATCCATACCTTGTAAAAGGCTACACGATTAAAGTTTAATAACAATAATAACTAGCCGAAGGCCTGAGTTGTCAGTGCTATATAAAAAATATCTGTTAGTTTCTAGCTTTTAAGCTTAACTATCAATATTAATAAATAAAAAAAAATAACAATAATAATACACTGGCGATATTAAAACTCTAACGAGTTTTATTGCCTAGCTTCTCTCCCGATTCGAGGTGTGCTTCTTAACTATTGTTTTTCCTACAATTTGTGTGGGCCTACAGTTTTATGCGAGCTCCCAACGGCGAATGCTTTTTTGTGAGAAGCCTTTTCATGGCAGAAATACACTCGGAGGGTATGCCTCCCACTACAGAGAGGTGACCGCTATTTATAAAAACCCAATAATTGGGGTTTAATCAATTAGAAAAATTTTTTGTGGTGTTTGTCTGGACTGGGTTAGAACCCGAGACCTCTGGTATAGCAGGCGAGCACTCTACGCACTACACCTCAGCGGCCACATTAAAGTTTAATTGATGAAAAAAGGTTTTTTATGTATACAGTATATAATAATTAATTGAATTTCTATAATATATATCCTTGAAAAATCTCTTATCTCAGTTTATCGTATCCACTTGCTTCCAACAAAAAAACCTAACTGAAGATAATAACGCATGAAATGAGAAAAATATTCTAACAAAAAAACCTAACTCGAGATAAATTGTGTAAAAATAAAAAAAAATCACTTAAAATAACCTATTTCGAGTTAGGCTATGAAAACAAAATTGACAAAAAAAAATTATAATTCCTAACTCAAGTTAGGTTTTTTTAATAAACTGAAAACGCAAATAAATACGTCCATACGTCCACATAACTCTATGTAGTTAGGATGTTTTAATAAAACGATTTTTCATACAATACTAGACTTAAGAGATTTGCTAGAAGATAGATGTTTTAACTGGTGCAAAGTGTTTCTATCTGAGTTAGGATAATTTTTATATCTTAATAACTTTTTAAATATTACTCCAATTTAAATGGGGATAAGACAGATCGATGGGTTTTCCTCCAAAGATTAACACTATAACAATAACTCAATTTCGCATTATCTCGAGTTAGGCTACTTTAATTTGCGGGCACAGATATGTATGTATATACATACATATTATTTATGTATACGTATTCAATATTATCTCGGAATGCCTGCGATCTTTAGTAGAAGGCGGGTAACTAAATTTTCCTTGTTTATTATAATTACATTATTGAGTCTTTTTTTATAATTTTTGTTTTTTTTTTTTCAAATACATACATACATATGTGACGAGTTCTTAATAGCCATTTTTATAGCAAATGTAGGTATGTAGATGCTAGCTCCTTTTTTATACCTATTTAGGAAGGTTTTTGAACGTGTATGTATATCATTCCACGTTCAAAAAAAAAATTTAAATAAAAGCGTGGGTGCACTTTACGTAATGCATATCTTACGTAATTGGAATTTAAAGTTTTTATCGCTTCCTTCCATTTCACCAATACTGTTTTATAACATGAATATCTAATGAGTACCCGCGTATATGTTGATACATATACAGAAATGCTTTGAAGAAATATGTTAAATGTATGCTTAGATTGAAATTAAGATCCAAATGAACTAAGGAGTAATATAAATCTTGTTCAAAAATATTAAAAATTTTTTTTTTTTCCTTTTTACTAAATTTTTATATTAATATTAAATATAAAAGCTTTTATAATTTTTTTTTTACATTGTTTAATTATATATGTATATAGATTGAATTTTGCACTTACGGTAACGCACGCGACAAATTTAAAATACATATAAAGTTGTAACATTCAGCTTTCGGACAACACTGATTTTATTTTTGGAAAAAGGTACACAAACTTACTTTGTCACTGAAATTTTTTTTTATTTCAAGTGGTTTCCTAGTTTTAATAACTAGTATTTATATAGTTTTTTGGTAACGCACGCGACAAAAAGGATAAGCGAAATTTTAAAGTACGAAAACTCCTTTATTCTTACTAGCTTCGCAAATTTTATACTCTTAAATTAAATTACGTTCTATGTAGAATGATTAGAGCTTGTAACAATAATATAACTCTTTTCAATAAACAAAACCCGCGAAGAAAAAAATGATACTTTGCTAATAAAAAAGCCTTAGTGAAAATTATTATTTTTTGGTGATTTTTCTCAGCCTGAGTTTAAGAATAAAGTTCGGACCATTTTCAATTTCATGCTCTGGGTTGACTTTTTCAGGATTAGCCCATATGCATATAAATATTCACATATCATTACCAAACTTAGTACCTAGATAGGGGTATTTCAGCTTTACTAACAATAAAAAAATATTTATGTATGTGTGTAGTTTGGGCGGATTGTACCGCCTCTCAAAAAAAAAAAATGAAATCCAAGGACAAAAAAGTGCTACTGTAGTGGATTTAATATTCTACCTTTTTTAAATAATACTTTGAATTTATATGTAAAATTGTTAATGTGTTTTTGGTTATTATAATTTTCTATCAAAAATTTTCATTCTATTTCAACTTTCAAAGAATTAAGAACATAAAAATGTTCATATAAAATAAAATTCTTTTAATAAAATTAATTGAGAAAACATAATTATATATACAATTTTGAGGACTACAATTGGCGATCCATATGTACATATGTATGCACATATGTAAATATATACTTATGTATATACATACATATTTAGGTATGTATGTATATCATTCCACGTTAAAAAACCTTCCTAAATAGGTATAAAAAAGGAGCTAGCATCTACATACCTACATTTGCTATAAAAATGGCTATTAAGAACTCGTCACATATGTATGTATGTATTTGAAAAAAAAAACAAAAATTATAAAAAAATACTCAATAATGTAATTATAATAAACAAGGAAAATTTAGTTACCCGCCTTCTACTAAAGATCGCAGGCAATCCGAGATAATATTGAATACGTATACATAAATAATATGTATGTATATACATACATATGTTCATATGCAAACCATTCCCTTGTATGCATACACCCAACCATACATAAATATGTAGATACATATGTACGCACAAATGCTTGGCTAAGGCAACTGCGAAAATCTCCTTGCATTTCCTTCCATACAACGCAGCTGAAAAATGTCCATGAGAAAATCTTTTCGTGAATGCTAAAATACTGCTCGCGATCAGTATTTCTCGCATTGCTTTTCTCATATGTGAACAGCCGAAGCCGGCTTAGTTCGGTTTTATCACATGTGAGTGAGAAATTTTGGTTTTTTACTTTTCGCTCGTGAGTGAAAAATATGGAAATTTTTTCACTTATCGCGAGTGAGAAGCATAATTTTTTTTTGCATTTCTCACTCGTGATAAATGAACGAAAAAAATAATTTGAAATATTCTCGCTCGCGAACGTGAATGAATGTGAGTGAGAATTTCCGAACCCTGATCAGTAGTAAGGGTTAGAGCACAAAACATTAGCAATTAAAACGTATGTAAAGCAAAAACTGAAACAAAAACGTTTTTTAATCGAATTATTCCTCTTATGCTAGGGACACACATCGTAGTATAGTAATAATATTACGATCTATACCACATATGTGTCACCCTCATATTGTAGTTTAAGTGATAATTTTCGTAATATAGTCAAAATCATTGTATTGATATTATGATATTCATACCACATGTGTGTCCCAGGCATTAGTTTCATACTGTACCTTGCTCAGAATTTCATAATTTTTTTGTTAGATAGATATGAAATATAATTTAATTTTGTGATATTACTAAATGTAAGGAATGGTGGCCGCTGTGGTGCAGTGGGTAGAGTGCTCGCCTGCTATGCCAGAGGTCGCGGGTTCAACCCCCAGTCCGAGCAAACACCAACAAATTTTTCTAATTAGTAAAAATCAAATTGGGTAAGAATTTCTGAAACGGGCCACCCAAAACATAAAAGATTTCCGTTTTGGTCGGCAGTCGCGTTTTTGGAAAGCTCTTTGTGACACCAATAAACACCTGATCTTGTTTTTGGCGACAAAATTTTTTTTTGTTATATATAAGCAATTAAATATTTTTGACCTTTTTTTTTAAACGCGATTGCAGACGATCTACCTAACCGATTTTGACAATTAAACCAGCATTTTCTTTGTTTTTAAAAGTTTTTTATTATCATATGTTTAAAAAAAAATAAAAAAATTTTTTAAGTTAAATTCTTATGAAAATTCTTGAAAGATGGTCGCAAAAATTGTGTTCTCCGCCTCCTTTCCATAAAAAAAAATTAGCCACATGTGCAAAATTTTACTACCTATAATATTCAGAAGTCAAAAAAATGGATCGCAGTAGGGAAAAAATTTATAATTTTTTATATGAAACTGAAATATGAAAATCTGTTCATTTAAACGCTTACAACTCTTGAACCGTGGTACGGAATCGCTCGACATTAAGTACGCTTATTTACTATAACACCGTGAAGCCGTAAGACATAATCTAGCCATCATCGGAGAAGTGGGAGTGGTACCTCCCATACTAACTAATGCTTTCAATTCATGTAAATCTTTCAATATTTTTCGTAAACCAGTGGCGATAGATAGATAAGTAAAGTAGATGTTGAATACGTACAAAAACACTGGAACTTGTTTATTTTATTGCGAATAAAAATAAATGTTAAAGGGTTATCTGTGGTTGGTATAAAGTGTCATTGATACATTTACATAGTATATATTTAAGTCCAGCTTAGCTGCAAACGTTGACGATGCGTGCTATGTTGTAACATGGGCTGGTTAAGTGATGTCACAATATTCGTTTTCGGAAAATTTAGTTTTGCAACCCTGATCAAGTCAACAATTTGCTAATACGCTCACGCCGAATAGTAAGGGAATGGAACTCGAAAGTTTAATAGGTATCTTTGGTAAGATGAAACAAAACAAGTAAGGAAGCCTAAGTTCGAGTGGGATCGAACATTAGATACTCAGCTGTATGCTTTCATTGTTTGTTTGCGATTTATGGAAACACGGTGTACTTTATATAAAGCGAGTGCTGCATAAAATGGGCGTAGCCACGCCCATTTTCAACATTTTTATCAGTCATCCAACTAAGCATATGAGTATTATTCTTTGTGCAAAATTTCACTCCTTTATGACTTGTTACAAAGATGTCACGTTACTAATTCCCAAACGGTGTTCCAGAAATATATTTGTTAAAAAGTAGGCGTGGTCATAAACCGATTTCAATAAATTTTCGCGTGTCTATTAACACAAGTTATAAAAGTGTATAAACCAAATTTCGTCATAATATCTCAATTATTTGTCGAGTTATAGGCTAAGAAATCTCGTATAATCCCATGCAAGATCGAGAACTAAAAATATGTGATACCTATGTACATTTATTTTTATTCGCAATAAAATAAACAAGTTCCAGTGTTTTTGTACGTATTCAACATCTACTTTACTTATCTATCTTTCGCCACTGTTTTACGAAAAATATTGAAAGATTTACATGAATTGAAAGCATTAGTTAGTATGGGAGGTACCACTCCCACTTTTCCGATGATGGCTAGATTATGTCTTACGGCTTCACGGTATTATAGTAAATAAGCGTACTTAATGTCGTGAGATTCCGTACCAGGGTTCAAGAGTTGTAAGCGTTTAAATGAACAGATTTTCATATTTCAGTTTCATATAAAAAATTACTAATTTTTTCCCTATTGCGATCCATTTTTTTGACTTCTGAATATTATAGGTAGTAAAATTTTGCACATGTGGCTAATTTTTTTTTATGGAAAGGAGGCGGAGAACACAATTTTTGCGACCATCTTTCAAGAATTTTCATAAGAATTTAACTTAAAAAATTTTTTTTATTTTTTTTTAAACGTATGATAATAAAAAACTTTTAAAAACAAAGAAAATGCTGGTTTAATTGTCAAAATCGGTTAGGTAGATCGTCTGCAATCGCGTTTTAAAAAAAAAGGTCAAAAAAATTTAATTGCTTATATATAACAAAAAAAAATTTTGTCGCCAAAAACAACATCAGGTGTTTATTGGTGTCACAAAGAGCTTTCCAAAAACGCGACTGCCGACCAAAACGGAAATATTTTATGTTTTGGGTGGCCCGTTTCAGAAATTCTTACCCAATTATTGCATTTTTTAAGAGCAGCGGTCACCTCTCGGCAGTGGGGGGCATACCCTCCGAGTGTATGTATTTCTGCCCTGAAAAAGCTTCTCACAAAAAATGCATTCGCCGTTCGGAGTCGGCATAAAACTGTAGGTCCACCCAATTAGTAGAAAAAACAAAAGGAGCACACCTCGAATTGGGAGAGAAGCTCGGCCATAAAACTCGTCACAGTTATAATAGCGCCATTGTATTATATATTAAGGAACAAAGGTTCTAAAAAATACCAAATATGTGGAAGTTGCTAAAGTCGTTCAGAGTTACAAAGTATTTCTCACAAAGTGTGCCATTTATGTGTCCATAGCTGTAAGTATACAATAGATTTTTATTCTTGTTTTTGCTTTTGCATCCCAAGAAAAGCCGAGATTTCATAAAAATCTGGTTAAACGATTGGAAGATGTTCTTTCTGATGGTAAACACAATTCGATTTTTAAATTTTTTCAAAGTGGTGTTGTATATAAAGGGGAATAATTGCAGCGTCTGAACACCAGAAGGTGCGGCTGCGAGCGGGCGTCTGTCTTGGAGCAAGCGGCTCGCTATATAAACGTGTAACCGTAAACAACTCCTGCAGTGCAGGTTGTGCGTCGGGCTTGGGACCCACCACGTAAAAAATCCTATCCAATGAAAAATCCAGCAATGCCTCGGATGAGACCTCTTTTTAATGACGACCATGGCAAACGTTTAAAGGACTATGATTTGAGGGTATGCACCTGGAACGTCCGGACCCTTAATAGAGAAGGTGCCGCTGCCCAGCTGGTTGATGTCCTCGAAAAAGCAAAAGCAGACATCACCGCTATTCAGGAAGTGCGATGGGCGGGGCATGACTCAAAGAAAATCGGGTCTTGCGTCATATACCGCCATGCACAGGAGCACATATTTGGTGTTGGTTTTGTGGTGGGGAAGAAACTCACCCGACGAGTACTGTCTTTCAAGCCAGTGAACGAGCGCCTAGCCGCAATCCGCATCAAAGCGAAGTATTTCAATATATCGCTCATATGTGCCCACGCCCCGACGGAAGAGAAGGACGATCCGACCAAAGAATCCTTCTATGAGCTGTTAGAACAAATCTACGACCGCTGCCCCTGCCGCGATAAAAAGATCGTCAATTGGACGAGGCTGATCGATTTCGCCGAGTCCCGAAATATGGTCATTAGCAGTACCAGATTCCAGCACAAAAAAATACACCAAGCCACATGGCTGTCACCTGATCGAAAAACGCGAAATCAGATCGATCACGTCATGATCGACGGCAGACACAGCTCCAGCATCCTAGACGTGCGCACAATCCGTGGTCCCAATATCGACTCGGACCATTAGCTTGTGGCGGCCAAGGTACGCACGCGCCTCTGTGCAGCAAAGAATGAGCCAACAGGGAAGCAAGGAAAGTTTGAAGTCGAAAGACTGCACATGATGCAGACAGCCAACGAATACTCCACTCGGCTCTCACTCCTGCTCTCTGAGAGCAACACTCCACCAAACGATGTATCCGAGGAATGGGAGCGCATCGCTCGTTCACTTCGTACCGCCGCTGAGGAAACTATTGGATACCAGCGAGCCCGCAGAGAAAACACCTGGTACAATAAGGAATGCCACGACGCCTCGGAAAGAAAGAACGCCGCCTATAGGGATACATTGCGTGCGGGCGCAACACGAAGCGTATGGGAGCACTATCGGGCGGCTAAGAGGGAGGAGAGGCGCCTTTTTCAAATGAAGAAAAGGGAGGCCGAAAGGCGCGAGTGTGAAGAGCTTGAGATGCCGTATGAATGATGTTCGAAAATTTTATCAAAAAGTAAGGCGGATGACTGAAGGTTTCAAGACCGGGACAAATTCTTGCCGGAATGATAACGGCGATCTGGTAACTGATGTCCAGAGTATACTTAAGTTGTGGAGGGATCACTTCTCCTCCCTGCTAGATAACGGCGACAGTGAAATTGCGGAAGGAGGAGCCTTCTAAATATCGCATATAAGGTCTTAGCAAGTGTATTGTGCGAAAGACTGAAGCCCACCGTCAACAAGCTGATTGGACCTTATCAGTGTGGCTTCAGACCTGGTAAATCTACCATCGACCAGATCTTCACAATACGCCAAATCCTGGAAAAAACTCATGAAAAAGGAACCGACACACACCATCATTTAGTCGATTTTAAAGCCGCTTTTGATAGCACGAATAGGAATTGCCTATATGCCGCAATGTCTGAATTTGGCTTTCCTGCTAAACTTATACGGCTATGCCAAATGACGCTGACTAACACCACTAGCACCGTCAGAATTGGGAAGGACTTCTCCGAGCCGTTCGAGACCAAACGAGGTTTCAGACAAGGTGACTCCCTTTCGTGTGACTTCTTTAACTTGATGCTGGAAAAGATAATACGAGCTGCAGAACTTCACCGTGCAGGAAGCATCTTATACCACAAGAGTGTTCAACTGCTGGCGTACGCCGATGACATCGACATCATTGGCACTAACACGCACGCGGCATGTTCTGCCTTCTCCAAGCGGGATAAAGAGGCTAAGAAAATGGGTTTGGCGGTAAACGAGGACAAGACGAAGTACCTCCTAACATCACACAAAGAAACAGCAGGCCTTGGCAGCCACGTCAATGTTAATAGCTACAAATTCGAAACTGTTAAGGACTTCGTCTATTTGGGAACCAGCATTAACACCAAAAATAATGTCTGCACTGAAATCCAAAGAAGAATCACTCTTGCCAATAAATGCTACTTTGGAATAAGTAGGCAATTGAAAAGTAAAGTCCTCTCTCGGCGAACCAAAATCACACTCTAAAGGACACTCATCGTTCCAGTCCTCATGTACGGCGCAGAAGCATGCACTATATCAAAAGCAGATGAGATGGCGCTTGGAGTATTCGAGAGGAAAGTTCTTCGGCGGATTTATGGACCTTTGCGCGTTAGCGAGGGCGAGTATCGACGGAGATTTAACAATGAGCTGTACGAGCTGTACGCAGACATCGATATTGTTCAGCGAATAAAGATCCAGCGGCTCCGCTGGGTAGGTCATGTCGTGAGAATGTACGGTGCTCCGGCCAAGAAAGTATTTCTGTCGAAACCCGCTGAACGCAGAAGGGGAGACCTCCACTGCGTTGGGAAGATCAGGTGGACAGTGATGCTGGCTCCCTAGGTATTCCCAAATGGCGCCACGCTGCACGAAACAGAAATAGCTGATGCGCTATGTTGGATTTGGCCAAAATCGTCTAGACAGTTACGTGCCAATTAAGCAAGTAAGTGAGTAAGTTGTATTAAAACTGGTCATTGCAGCCTAAAAAAACCAAAATTTCATAAAACTCAACTAAATATTTTGAAGATGCTCTTTCTGATGGTTGGTTTAGTTGATATTTAAATATCTTGAGTCTTTTTATACTAAATCCCGTCATTGCAGCCCAAAAAAAAACCGAAATTCCATTAAACTCATTACATGTAATTGTAATTGCCATTTTTCAATTACCAATTACATACAATTGGTAATTGAAATTCTACAATTACAAATACATGTAATTGTATTTGAGATTTTTCAATTGTAATTACATGTAATTGGTAATTGAAAAATGGCAATTACAATTACATGTAATTGTAATTGAAGAAAAAACCCGTCATTGCAGCCAAAAAAAAACCGAAATTTCATAAAACTCAACTAAATGTTTTGAAGATGCCCTTTCTGATGGTTGGTTTAGTTGATCTTTAAATATCTTGAAAATCTTTTTATACTACACCTGTCATTGCAGCCCAAAAAAAAAACCGAAATTCCATAAAACCCAACTAAATGTTTTGAAGATGCTCTTTCTGCTGGTAGACACAATTTTAGTTGCTCTTCAAATTTCTTGAAAGTCATTTTATACTAAAACCCCATCATTGCAACCCAAAACGAACCGAACTTTCATAAAACTCAACAAATGTTTTGAAGATGCTCTTGCTGATGGTAGACACCAGTTGAGCAGTTTGCGTGAACTCAACTCGCGCTGGAGTTCAGTGTTTTATGCATGAGGTCCAATGATCTTGTCTTAAGATATTACTTTCACTGAAATCCAATCCAGAACATAGTAAAACCAACAATCGAAGTGGCTTGCTAAAATAACCATCAGAAAGAGCATTTTTGGGCTGCGAAAACATAAACAAATATAAAAAACCATTAATTAGAATTCAACATGAAAAGATGTTTACAAATGGACATACATACATATTATGTGTACGTACATACATACATAAGTAAATATGTATAAAAAATCGGAATATGGGTAAACAAATCGTTTCAGCAAAATAAACAAAAGCAGAAAAAATGCAAAAACACAACTAATTGCTGGAAGTAAAATGAAATCCCCCAAATCGCGTTGCTTTGCTTAACTATACAAGCAAACACGGCTCGTTTTTTACTCGGCTGGCCGAGTTTGCTAATTTACTTTTCGTTAGCAAAAGCAAAGCAAAAGCAAATGCAGCAAAAGTAGCTAAGCAATTTCAAACCCTGAAGCAAATTGTATACAAAAACAGTGGAAAACTTCAATAACAATGTACCCGGCACCGGAATTTTTCGTTTCTTTTTTTTGGCGATAGATCACTAAAATGAAAACGAAATCTTGCGGAAACTTATAATTCATTAATAACACAGTATTTTTGCGTAGAGCACCCTTATGTATTGCGAAGGCCGCCGCGCTTTGAAAAGTAACCCTCAGGCGACAGAACTCCCTTTCTGGAGTTATATCTGGAGAGATTTACAGTAATTTTGCGTAGTCGGGAGTGTTATAACTAGTAAAATTATCATTCACAGAACTTTTCCTGAAGGATTCATTGAAACATTCTTAGTGGTTTGAAAATAAATAAGGCGGGCGCATTATACTGAAGCCGACCTTCCACCATCTGCAATATTTATTTGAACGCGTCTTTATTGAGACAAAGTTTTTACTGAAATGGTAAATTGTTGGTAATACACATTCATAATTCGTTAGTTGCTTTTTTATAGTAGTCAATAATTATCAACTTCAGAAAATGCATTATTATTCTTAGGTGAAAATATATTTTAATTTCCACAACCTACATACACACGTAAATTACTGTTATTATCATTATTTCAAAATTTTTTCTTTGATTGATTAATGTATTTGCATATATTCACACTTATTAACACTTATTCCAACTTCATACATGCATTTACACAATTTACTTAAACTTTTATTGTAATTTTTTGATATTTTGTTAATATCTCCGCAGCCAAATACTTACGGCAAATTTCGGCACGAAAAACTGTCAAAATGTTCGTTCATTCGGTGTTCATAATGTCGATTTACCGAACTTCGAAAGATTCGGCGCACAGTCAGTTGTCATAATGTCGATTTGCCGAAAACGTCATTTCGGTACCGCCGACGGTGTTCGTGATAGTGTTATACATTTGCAAGTAATTGTAATTGAAATTGTTTTTAATTACATGTAATTATAATTGAAAAATGTCAATTACCAATTAATATATTTGCAATTGGAAAAAAATGTAATTGAGGATGCCTAGGTCTGGAATTTAGCGACGCAGAAATATGCGAAATAATGCAACATTTAATTATTGCGAAGAACCAAAGTTTTATTTTTCCAAAAATTATCCTGTTAAATTGCAAATATTTTAAGCCTTATATTACTAGGATCTGTTGAATACTTTATTTTTGGTAATTTTGTTCAGGTGAAACAAAAGGATATTTTGTGAACGAAAAACTCGGTTAATTGATCCGACCACGTTAAAACGAAAAAAATGTGTGAAAGTCCGCCCTTAAATTTGAAGCTTGTGGTTGATAGGGTTTCCGGATAATTATTTTTTTTTTATCACGCGAAATACCGCGGAAATAGTTTTTTTTTTTATTGTAATTCTGTTATATTCAAACAGATTTCAAGCGTTCATTTCGCTTTTTCAAAAGAAGATTTTTAAAGAAGATCTTTCAATCATTGGATGTGAAGGAATAGGCAGACAGAAATGGAAGATGAACTAAATTCTGCCAGCTTGTTTCTGCAGATAATTGTAAGAAAACCAAAGGAGAAAGCGGTTTGTACATATGTATGTATTAGGGATTCCAATCCCTTTTTGACGTCCCGAATATATCGGGATGTCTAGAATTTAATGCCGGTATTTTCAGGACAAAATAAATGCAGAATATTCCCCTATTATAGCGAATATAACTTGTGGAATAGAACAAACAAAATTTGCCAGTATAGAGAAGTCCATTAGTTAATGTACGGTTTAATATTTTTGATATTTTTTGAATAATTAAATTTATTGTAAGGAAACGTATTTTTTATATCTTTAGAATTCTTGTTGTAAAATTTATTTGATAGATACTATTTCCTGATTTTTGGCAATTTTTCTCTCAAGGGTTTTTGGAAATTTCTCCCATTCAAAGTAAATTATATAGGAATAAAGGATTTAATTATCAAAAATCAGGGAACATTTTTAAATAGACTTAAGAGTTGCATATTACTATCAGAATATTCCCAGAACTTTTCCAGAGTTCCAGCTAGATTCTCAAAAAAAAAAAAGCTAGAAAAAGCTAAAAAAAATTGTTTCACAGATCAAAAAAAGTTTAAAGCTAAAAAAGCTAAAAAATTACGAAATTACCCAGTAGAACTTGGAGCGATATCTCCCCAGGCGAGAGCCGAAGAGTTACTCCTTTCCGAGCAATATCAAAATTTTTCCAGTGTTGTTTCTTGTTAGTTTTTATTACTTCCCTTCCTAGGACATACAATGTTAAAAATGTTAATTTTTATTACCTGAACAATAGTTACTCATAAGTCCCATCATCGCATTGCTTTGAACTGAAAATTCTTTCCTAAATATCCCAAAACTGGGAGCTAATTCGAATTTCCTAAAAACGCCATCGTAATCTGGAGCCACAAATTAATGTGACGTGATTCGCATTATCCCTGTATTATTTTTGCCTCCCTATTGTGTAATTTTTATACTCAGCTGTACTAGTACACAGAGTATTATAGTTTTAATCACATAACGGTGGATTGTAACAGAATGAAATAATCGAGATAGATATAGACTTATATATATCAAAATGATCAGAGTGAACAGAGAAATCTATTGAGCCATGTCCGTCCGTCCGTCTGTCCGTACGTCTGTAAACACTCTAACTCGCGCAAAAATTTAGATATTTTGATGAAATTTGGAATGCAAGTTGGTATCGAGACTGGGACGGTTGGTATTGAAAATGGGCGAAATCGGACCATGACCACGCCCACTTTTCCTATATAGAAAAAATCGGAAATTTGGTATCTCAGTCACTAATATAGCTGGAGCGATGAAATTTTACCCACGTGTTGAGCTCAAGCCCCTATGAAGAAATTTGATGAAATTTTGGAAAATGGGCGGTGCCACGCCCACTTATTAAGGGTCAAACATTGAGAGTTTTATATGCCATAACTCAGAAACCGTTGAAGATATATCGATGAAATTTGGTACGCATGATTTACTTACCTAGGCAAACATTTTGAAGGAAAATTGTTAAAATCGGTTGACGACCACGCAACTACGGACATAAAACAAAAAACATAAAAATTTTGGAAAATGGGTGTGGCACCGCCTCTTTTTAGAAGCAAAAATATACGAGATTTCGGAGCCCAAAACTCGACAAATAATTGAGATATTATGACGAAACTTGGTGTGTACACTTTTATTACTAGTGGTAATACATGTTCAAAATTTTAGAGAAATCGGTTGACGACAATAGACCGGAAACAAAAAATAGAAAAATCTTGGAAAATGGGTGTGGCACCACCTATTTTTAGACAAAGGAATATACGAGATTTCTTAGCCTATAACTCGACAAATAATTGAGATATTATGACGAAACTTGGTTTATATACTTTTATAACTTGTGTTAATAGATACGCAAAAATTTATTCAAATCGTTTTATAACCACGCCTACTTTTTAACAAAGATATTTCTGGAACACCCTTTGGGAATTTGTAACGTGACATCTTTGTAACTAGAAGTCATAAAGGAATGAAATTTTGCGCAAAAAATAATATTCATATGCTTAGTTGGATGACTGATAAAAATGTTGAAAATGGGCGTGGCTACGCCCACTTTATGCAGCACTCGCTTTATATAAAGTACACCGTGTTTCCATCAAACGCAAAATAAACTATGAAAGCATACAGCTGAGTATCTAATGTTCGATTCCGCTCGAACTTAGGCTTCCTTACTTGTTGATTTTACAATGTTATAACTTTTTTTATTGTTTTTGAATAAAGGCTACAACTTTTTTGCGGAATCCTCATGGCTTTTTGAGAGCTTTCTATTAGTGGTAAAACAAAAATCTAGGGGTGAAAATTCGATGTAGTGCGCCAAGACTGGAATTTTTTTGTTATTTTCGAGGGGTAGGGGGGGTCGTATAGATCACTAAAATGTAAACCATAGGGCACGAAAATGTATAGTTTATTAGTAATAAATCGGTGTGTAAAGGTCACCTACCGAAGAAGTCAATTTAAAGCGCTAAAAATACCCGTATACCGCAAAGTTATACCCGTAAATAGGCTTGTATCTACTGCGTTACCAATGTGCTGCTACGGCAGATGTGTAGGTACAATATGCATAGAATGTACCCGTGCAGAGGCATTGCGCGACTTGGCTGTATTTACTTGATCGCCTATAACTTATTTATTTTACCATGGATTTTCTTCGTTGATAGCTTATCATTTTGCCAATTGAATGGAGCTTCACGTAAACGAGTAAGACGTTTGTTTTAAAGATCTTGCCTGATAAACTAATTTTTTCTTCAAATTTTCGTAAAAAATTCAAAATTTTCAAATTGACTCATCTATCTACTATATTTCAGAAACGATAAGACCTAGACAAAAATTTTATAGGAGCCATGTGTAGGAAATTTAGTTTTCTTTAAGAAGAACAAGAAAGAGAAATGATAAACTGAATCACGATTAGCCACGTGGAGACGGGTTATTGAGCGAGATGTTTTGCTACATGTTTCTCTGGTGAATCACGTTATGTGGAGACGGGCTTTTAGCCATGCTAATTTCAAAAATGAAATTGATTTTTCGGTACTGGGTACCCATTAAAAAAAAAAACGATTTTTTTTACATTACTATATGAAAGACAAATAAGGCCTAATAATTGCTGATTGTGGTGTTTACGAAAACATGAAGGAGTTGTCAGAATTTATTGAAACTTTACATCTAAAGTGTCTATATTACTCTAATTTTAAAAAAGTAATCGGTTTTTTCGTAACGGGTACCCATTAAAGAATACCGAGTTTTTGCACATCATTATTTAAAAATGAAATATGGCATATCATTGTTGCTAAGAGAGTTAATACTTAAAATTTGTCGAAACTCTACTCCCTAAGTGAATATATTACGGTAATTTGAAAAATTAAGTTGGGTTTTCTTTACATGTTAACCTTTAGAAAAAAAAATTCTTTAAAATAAAGCATAATCGCTGTTATGTAAGTAAGTAATAATCGCTGTTATATGTTAATAAAAACATAACTCATCGATGTTTTATATTTTAAATATTTTTTTTGTGTAACTGAGTAAAAAAAATAGCTGTGGTCACAAGCAATAACCGCTTAAGTCGACTTAGGAAGATTTCGAGTTATATATACCACGTTATTCTCCTTTTAAAACTCTATATTTCTTTAAAACCCCCATGCTTATAACTTAATTCAATCAAAAGATATAAATAAAAATATTTAGGCTTAACTTACAATAGAGGTATATTAAGCTTGCTATAACAGTCAAAGTAGATGTATATACTTAATCAAATTTCTTCATGACTTTTTATTTTATGTATAAAATTTGATCGCAACATTGTGAATGGCTCACTGATTTTGCGTCCATAGGTTTTAATCGACTTTTATGATTTGCTAAGAAACGCCTTATCTCGAAATAATATTTTTCGACTTAAGCGATTATTGCAAATTGCCACAGATATGTCAAATACAATTTATTCATGAAATTTTAAACTCGCGTTGTGAGGACCCCAATCCTGAGGAGTTGGAGTCCCCCACAATAACGTACATATATTCATACATGAAGTCTGACCCAGCCTAATGCGATCGTCAAACTGGCACACATACATACATATATATATATAACATGAATTTACATACGTATATATATGTACATACAATTTGGATTTTTACATACATGAAATCTGACCCAGCCTAATGTAATCATCATACGAATAGGAACTGGCATACATACATACATACATATATATATATATATAACTTGAATTTACATACGTATATATATGTACACACAAATGGGATTTTTGTACATTTATGAAATCTGACCCAGCCTAATGTACAAATAGAAATTAGCATACATACATACATACATATGTATATATATACTTATATAACTTGAACTCACATATGTACGTATATATACATATGTACATATATACAATTTGGAGTTATATACATAAGCAGTATATACAGTTGCGGTCAAAATCTTAGTAGTGCACCCACCGTAGATAAAAAATCTAAAAAAAGTTGGATTTTTTATACTAAATGTTTATTTTGGATTTTATTACAATAAACTACTACTAATAACAGATACATCATGCAGAAGAACTTAGTAAGTTAATTATTTGTACGGTTTTAAAATAACATTTTATACCTTGCCCTCAAAATATCAACGGTCAAAATCTTAGTAGTGCGATTTTCTTTAATAAAAATATAGTTGAACTAACTATTTATTCAAAAGATTTTAATTGTGGATTAATAATAAAACTATAATAAAGTGTTTAGTACATCGTAGCGTATCCTTTATTAGATATAACAGGAGCGCAACGCCGATGCATCGAGTTTACGAGTGTTTCCCATTGTTCGCTAGGAATTGCTTTCCATGCCCGCTCTTCCGTTTCCCGAAGTTGATTGTTATTTGTGGGATTGCACTGGGCTACTCTCTGCTTTACGTCGCACCATAAATTTTAAACTGAATTGCGGTCTGGAGACTGTGCAGGCCCTTCCATGCCTCAACCCTATTTCTTTCAAACCATTGTTTCACTGATTTGCTCGTGTGCTTTGGATAATTATCTTGCTGGAAGACCCAAAGCAGCGCCATTTCATCCCGGGCATATGATAGCATAACCCCCTCCATGATTCCAACATACACTGTGCGATCCATGATCTCCTTAATACAATATATTGGCCCAACTCCATAGAACGAAAAGCAATGCAAATCATAATACTTAATCTTCCATGTAAACTATGGACGGATGAATCTAAAATCATGTTGTGTGGGACCAGAGGAGCGAGCCAATATGTAAGACGGCCTATTAACTCGGTATAACCCAAAACACACTAATAAGACAATTAAACAAGTATTATGATTTGCATTGCTTTTCGTTCTATGGAGTTGGGCCAATATATTGTATTAAGGAGATCATGGATCGCACAGTGTATGTTGGAATCATGGAGGGGGTTATGCTACCATATGCCCGGGATGAAATGGCGCTGCTTTGGGTCTTCCAGCAAGATAATTATCCAAAGCACACGAGCAAATCAGTGAAACAATGGTTTGAAAGAAATAGGGTTGAGGTCATGGAAGGGCCTGCACAGTCTCCAGACCGCAATTCAGTTTAAAATTTATGGTGCGACGTAAAGCAGAGAGTAGCCCAGTGCAATCCCACAAATAACAATCAACTTCGGGAAACGGAAGAGCGGGCATGGAAAGCAATTCCTAGCGAACAATGGGAAACACTCGTAAACTCGATGCATCGGCGTTGCGCTCCTGTTATATCTAATAAAGGATACGCTACGATGTACTAAACACTTTATTATAGTTTTATTATTAATCCACAATTAAAATCTTTTGAATAAATAGTTAGTTCAACTCAGTGGCGGATCCACGGGGGGGGTTTTGGGGGTTCAAACCCCCCCTTGTGGTTTATCATAGATCCCAAATTAATGCCTTTATAGATTCTGCGCCCAAATTTCCCAAACTGATCAAGGAAAACTCTATCATTCCAAAGGCAATGGTTGGATGGGTTTAGCTGTCCAAAGGCAAAACACGACATTTATTTTCAGATTATATTTTATATGCACATATCCACAAGGTGAAACAGGTACAATTGAATCAGTTCATTAAAATAGTTGTCCTTGTAGGCAATAATAACATACAATTACAACTTATAGTTAAATAGAAAATGCCCGAAATTTAAAGGAATTAAATCTAATACAATAAGCGCGTACTACACCTTTTCCAGTTTAAGTTCAGAAAGTTACAATTGAAGTTCAGAAAATTACAATTTAAGTTCAGAATTTCCAATTGAAGTTCAGAAAGTTACAATTGAATTTCAGAAAATTACAATTGAAGTTCAGAATTTCCATTGTATTTTTCTGAACTTCAATTGTAACTTTCTGAACTTCAATTGTAATTTTCTGAACTTCAATTGTAATTTTCTGAACTTCAATTGTAACTTTCTGAACTTAAGCTGGAAAAGGTGTATATTGTCGATTCTGTCAAACTTTCAATCATGTTTCAATTTTCGAGGCTTTTTGAAAAATTCTTGAAGGACTTCATCTTCAGTTAAATATATACTTCTGTGAATGTTCAAGGAAGCAATACCATTGAGACGCAAATGGCCGACAAATTTTCTTTGTTATTTGCATTTTTGCACTTTGATTTTAATCACCATTACCACTAATATTATTTACATATTTATTCATTTTAACAATAAAATCACACTTTTTTAATAAAAACTCCAATTCCAACCATTCGCGTTCGGAATAAGAATAGAATCGAGACACATAAAGGAATAGAATTGTGAATTTGTCGCGAATATGGGTTCAAAACAACTCCTGGTTTGCGCGTCACGACAACGAGAAGGCCCATTCGGTATACTTTTCAAGTAGCGAATTTTCCCTTCTTATACATTTACGTTCTTTGATAAAAGTCAAACTGTAAAAATTTGTTGTTTGTCAACATGAAGGCGACAGTTGCACGTTGCGCGACCTCGCGCTTCAAATTATATCATATAATAACTGCTACTTCACTAGGTGTCGCGCAGTGGTCAAGTTTATAATAAAGTATGTAACTTCAGAGCCATCTGAAGACGTAACACCCGCATATGCCTGCTTTTTTAATTTATGAATTTATTAAATACATGTACGTTATACATGTTATTTAGAACTTCAATTGAAATCTCCTGCACATTATGTGATGACTAGGGAAGCTAAAAATATGCAAATGCATATTTAGACCTAAAATGCATATTTACGGTCAAAATGCATTTCGTGCTTATTTTGGCATATTTTGACACTTAATCGAGCAATATCGAAAAATATTAAGCTGGCAACATCTTATCTGTGGTTAATTTAGATAGTTGCGTATGCATACAAACAAGGCTATTTAACTATTGATCTGGGCCCCGGAGCGGAGCATTTTTCCTTATAAAAATTCACCACGATAAACACTAAGGGCCGGTTTCACCATCTCCGGTTAAGTGCTTAACCGGAGGATTTCTCCCGGTTAAGCAATTTATTTGACAGCTCGCCATACAATTTACGTCAAAATAACCACCGGTTAACCACCTTGTATGCTGATCAATCGCAGACTAGTGCTACACGTTCAATATGAATATTGCGATATTTTTCTCTATCTGAGGTTTAAAATATTTTACTTCCGTCCTTTTCACACTTTCAATTCGTTTATTGCCAATATTTCGTTCCGGATCGCGGATTTCAAAATTTCTAAATATTTTGCGATCCAGAATCGCGATCCATCAATACTCGATGCTACACGGTCAATATTAATCGTTTTCCCATACAAGAGCTTTTTCTCGGAAAACCGCCAAAAACTCTTACTGGAAAATATAGTAAAACATACGATAGTTCAATGCAACCCTGCGCAATATTAATAGAATAGTTTCGTTTGCTTTGTAAAAAGATCTCATGTATACAAATCTAAAATTAATTTAAAGTATTTTATAGTATTTAAAAACAAATTTTTTAAATGGGGAAAATGTGAATTGTACGTTTCAGTTCTTATATTATTATTATTTTGCAAAATTCTTTAAATAAAAATGTAAGCTTGAAATGAAATACATACATTTTTTGAGCATATTTCCGGTATTTTTTAGGTATATATGCATATAATGAGATTTTTTCGTGCATATTATACGAGCATATTTCAGTTATTTTTCGGGCATACTAGCATGCATATTTTAAAATTTATCGTGCATATTCTTAGCTTCCCTAGTGATGACATACATATTGTTAATTTGGAGCGTTTTGAGTTTGGTGTTTTTAAGGTGCGGGAAATGGCGCAACTAGTATATAGAATAATAATAGTAGGTGTTATTAGTCCATATTTTCACCAGCGTATGCCCTTAAAAAACATCTTCCAAAAAAATAAATTTTCAAAACCCCCCCCTTGCCGAAATCCTGGATCCGCGCCTGGTTCAACTATATTTTTATTAAAGAAAATCGCACTACTAAGATTTTGACCGTTGATATTTTGAGGGCAAAGTATAAAATGTTATTTTAAAACCGTACAAATAATTAACTTACTAAGTTCTTCTGCATGATGTATCTGTTATTAGTAGTAGTTTATTATAATAAAATCCAAAATAAACATTTAGTATAAAAAATCCAACTTTTTTTAGATTTTTTATCTACGGTGGGTGCACTACTAAGATTTTGACCGCAGCTGTACATAATCATACATAATTTAAATATAGTACATACATATATACATATTAAGGTACATATGCATATACATACATATATACACAGTCTAATAATTAAAATTAAAGTCTTTCACCCCAAAATTAAGGTTACTAAACTTTAAAAGTTTAACATATGTACAAACATGCAAATCTTACATTGTAAAATATAAGCATACGTATGTACATATGTACACTCAACTGCACACGCATTGAACCATAGGGCAGCCGGCCAGTAAGCGAAGGTCGCACAAAGAGGAATGCGGTAAAATGCAAGTGCACAGCGACATACATACATACGTTAATATTAGAAATCAGTTAAGTTAAGAATACATATTTATATTAGAATTAGCAACAAATGTAAAAGCTACGGGAATTTAGTGCAGCGATAACTGTCCGCCGCTGTCAGGATTTTTGTATAAAAGGGCGACAGCATCCTGTGGAGAATCAGTAGGAGTTAGGCAAGCGTTAGGTATACTTGTCGGTGGCATTAACCACCGACAAAGGAGTACACCTGGGGGTCTTAACACCCCATCTGTACTTAGAATTACATTATCATTATTTGGTAGCTTACGTTATGCATTTAGCATAGGAATCAGAAGCAGGTATATTTGTCGGTGGCATTAACACACCCACAAACGGCGCACACCTGGAGGTCCTAATACTTCATTTGTGTGCAGTTATATTTGGCAGGCGGTTTCCACCTCTGTCAAAGGAAGATCAGCGGGCGGGTAATAACACCTCCGCTATCTTTACGCAATCGTAGGAATTTTGTAGGGAATAATTTATGTTTAAATAATATATTAATAAATGAATTTTATAACGTTTATGAAAATAACTAAAACACAGGGTTTTCTTTAATTTGGAAAACTAGGAATTCTTATAATTTCAGGAACCCTGGACGGACTGCGCTACCCCAGCAAACCCAAAGGAAAGTCCGTCACAAATGGCGCCCGAGCAGGGACTCTAAAAGTATACGAGGACTTGAAGAGTACAAAACATCAAAGTTTGGAAGGGTAAACCTAGTCAGCGATTTTAAGTAAGAAGCAAGCGTGCGAACTGAATCCAACAGCAAATAACAAGCGTGATATCGAGTAACGTCCAGCGAACGGCAAAGCGTCCAAAGGGAGTTTAGTCAGTAAGTAACCAACGCGAGGGAAAAGCATCCAAGGAAGTGAACATATAATACGCAACGATGGTGAAGGTTTCATGGGTATACCACCTCAGCCGAGAGGAGCTATGTAAGTAC